>JAPZAG010000775.1:0-36101 GCA_027475135.1 Bactrocera correcta | reverse complement strand
AAGCAATTCGACATCGAATACTAAATGTGTATATACAAGAAAGTCGACTTTACATATACCTAAATATAAGATTACGGAATTCTTCCAAATGTACTGTCGTTATGCCGCCATGGTTTGTGTCAACTACAATACGATAAAGAAGGTTAATTATTTTAAATATGTTAAACTAATGGTTTGAAGCATTTCGATATCGACTGCTAAATGTGTAAATACAACAAAATCGACTTTATACCTAAATATAAAATTATAACATTACGGATTTCTTCTAAATGCACTGCCGTTATACCGTTAAGGCTTAATGTAGACCTCATTAAGCTAAAAAATTTTTATTAACTTAATATGTTAAACTAATGATTTGAAGCATTTCGATATCGAGAGCTAAATGTGTATATACAAGAAAATCGACTTTATACCTGAATATAAGATTACGGAATTCTTCTACATGCACTGCCGTTATGCCGCCATGGCTTTATATCAACTGCAATATGTTAAAGAAGGTTAAATAACTTAAATATGTTAAACTAATGGTTTGAAACATTTCGATATCGCTTGCTTAATGTGTATATACAAGAAAATCGAATTTATACCTAAAAATAAGATAACGGAATTCTTCTAAACGCACTGCCGTTATGCCGTTAAGGCTTTATGTAGACTTCAGTAAGATAGAGGGGAATAATTAACTTAAATATGTTAAACTTATGATTTGAAGCATTTCGATATCGATTGCTAAATATGTAAATACAAAAAAATCGACTTTGTACCTAAATATAAGATTACGAAATTCTTTTAATCGCACTGTAGTTATACCGTTAAGGCTTTATGTAGACTTCAGTGCGTTAAAAAAGGTTTATTATAAATAACTTGAAAATGTAAAACTAATGAGTTGAAGCATTTCGATATCGATTGCTAAATGAGTATATACAAGAAAATCGACTTTATGCCTGAATATAAGATTATAAAATTCTTCTAAATGCACTGCCGTTAAGCCGTTAAGGCTTTTGTAGACTTCAGTATGAAAAAGAGGGTTAATTAACTTAAATATGTTAAACTAATGATTTGAAGCATTTCGATATCGATTGCTAAATGTGTATGTACAAAAAAATCGACTTTATACCTAATTAAAAGATAGCGGATTTCATATAAATATACTGCCGTTATGGCTTTATGTAAACTTCAGTAAGATAAAGAAGGTTAATTAACTCAAATATGTTAAACCAGTTATCTGAAGCATTTCGATATCGATTGCGAAATGTATACATACAAGAATATCGAATTTATACCTAAATATAAGATTACGGAATTCCTCCGCATGTACTGTCGTTATGACGCCATGGCTTTTTATCACCTTCAATACGTTAAAGAAGGTTAATTATTTTAAATATTTAAAACTAGTGGTTTGAAGCATTTCGATATCGATTGCTAAATGTGTAAATACAAGAAAATCGACTTTATACCTAAATATACAATTATAACATTACGGAATTCTTCTAACTGCACTGCCATTATACCGTTAAGTCTTTATGTAGACTTTAGTAAGCTAAAAAATGTTTATTAACTTAATATATTAAACTAATGATTTGAAGCATTTCGATATCGATAGCAAAATGAGTATATACAAGAAAATCAATTTTATACCTATATATAAGATTACGGAATTCTTTACATGCACTGCCGCTATGCCGCCATGGCTATATGCCAACTTCAGATCGTTAAAGAAGGTTTATTAACTTAAATATGTTAAACTATTGAGTTGAAGCATCTTGATATCGATTGCTAAATGTGTAAATACAACAAAATCGACTTTATACCTAAATATAAGATTACGGAATTCTTCTAAATGCACTGCCGTTATACCGTTATGGCTTTATGTAAACTTCAGTAAGATAAAGAAGGTTAATAACCTAAAATATGTTAAACTATCGATTTGAAGCATTTCGTTATCGATTGCTTAATGTGTATATACAAAAAAATCGAATTTATACCTAAATATAAAATTACGAATTTCTTCTAAATGCACTGCCGTTATGCCCCCATGGCTTTATATCAACTTCAATAAGTTAAAGAAGGTTAACTAACTTAAATATGTTTAACTAATGATTTAAAACATTTCGATATCGCTTGCTAAATGTGTATATACAAGAAAATCGACTTTATACCTAAATATAAGATAACGGAATTCTTCTAAATGCACTGCCGTTATGCCGTTAAGGCTTTATGTAGACTTCAGTAAGATAGACGGGAATAATTAACTTAAATATGTTAAAATAATGATTTGAAGTATTTCGATATCGATTGCTAAATGAGTATATACAAGAAAATCGAATTTATACCTAACTATAAGGTTACGTAATTCTTCTAAATGCACTGCCGTTATGCCGTTAAGGCTTTATGTAGACTTCAGTAAGATAAAGAAGGTTAACTAACTTAAATATGTTAAACCAATGATTTGAAGCATTTCGATATTGATTGATAATGTGTATATACAAGAAAATCGATTTTATACCTAGATATAAGATTACGGAATTCTTCTACATGCACAGCCGTTATGCCGCCATGGCTTTATGTCACCTTCGGTAGGTTAAAAAAGGTAATTTAACTTAAATATGTTAAACTAATGATTTGAAGCATTTCGATATCGATTGCTAAATGTGCTAGTACAAGAAACCTGACTTTATACCTAAACATAGGATAACGGAATTCTTCCAAATGCACTGCCGCTAATCCGCCATGGCTTTATGTCAACTTCAGTTCTTTAAAGTAGGTTTGTTAACTTAAATATGTTAAACTAATTATTTGAAGCATTTCGAAAAGAAAATGGACTTTATACCTTAATATAAGATTACGGAATTCTTCTAAATGCACTGCAGTTATCCCGTTAAGGCTTTATGTGGACTTCAGTGCGTTAAAGAAGGTTTATTAAATTTAATATGTTAAACTAATGATTTGAAAAATTTCGATATCGATTACTTAATGCGTATATACAAGAAAATCGACTTTACATATTCCTAAATAAAAGATTACGGAATTCTTCCAAATGTACCGTCGTTATGCCGCCGTTGTTTGTATCAACTACAATACGTAAAAGAAGGTTAATTATTTTAAATATGTTAAACTAATGGGTTGAAGCATTTCGATATCGACTGCTAAATGTGTAAATACAACAAAATCGACTTTATACCTAAATATAAAATTATAACATTACGGATTTCTTCTAAATGCACTGCCGTTATGCCGCCATGGCTTTATGTAGACCTCATTAAGCTAAAAAATGTTTATTAACTTAATATGTTAAACTAATGATTTGAAGCATTTTGATATCGATAGCTAAATGGTTATATACAAGAAAATCGACTTTATACCTTAATATAAGATTACGGAATTCTTCTACATGCACTGCCGTTATGCCGCCATGGCTTTATATCAACTTCAATATGTTAAAGAAGGTTAAATAACTTGAATATGTTAAACTAATGATTTGAAACATTTCGATATCGCTTGCTTAATGAGTATATATAAGAAAATCGAATTTATACCTAAATATAAGATAACGGAATTCTTCTAAACGCACTGCCGTTATGCGTTAAGGCTTTATGTAGACTTCAGTAAGATAGAGGGGAATAATTAACTTAAATATGTTAAACTTATGATTTGAAGCATTTCGATATCGATTGCTAAATATGTAAATACAAAAAAATCGACTTTGTACCTAAATATAAGATTACGAAATTCCTTTTAAATGCACTGCAGTTATACCGTTATGGCTTTATGTAGACTTCAGTGCGTTAAAGAAGGTTTATTATAAATAACTTGAAAATGTAAAACTAATGATTTGAAGCATTTCGATATCGATTGCTAAATGAGTATATACAAGAAAATCGACTTTATGCCTGAATAAAAGATTATAAATTCTTCTAAATGCACTGCCGTTATGCCGTTAAGGCTTTTGTAGACTTCAGTATGAAAAAGAGGGTTAATTAACTTAAATATGTTAAACTAATGATTTGAAGCATTTCGATATCGATTGCTAAAGGTGTATGTACAAAAAAATCGACTTTATACCTAAATATAACATTACGGAATTCTTCCACATGTACTGTCGTAATGCCGCCATGGCTTTTTATCACCTTCAATACGTTAAAGAAGGTTAATTATTTTAAATATTTTAAACTAGTGGTTTGAAGCATTTCGATATCGATTGCTAAATGTGTAAATACAAGAAAATCGACTTTATACCTAAATATAAAATTATAACATTACGGAATTCTTCTAAATGCACTGCAGTTATCCCGTTAAGGCTTTATGTAGACTTCAGTGCGTTAAAGTAGGTTTATTAACTTTAATATGTTAAACTAATGATTTGAAGCATTTCGATATCGATAACTAAATGTGTATATACAAGAAAATCGACTTTACATATACCTAAATATAAGATTACGGAATTCTTCCAAATGTACTGTCGTTATGCCGCCATGGTTTGTATCAACTACAATACGTAAAAGAAGGTTAATTATTTTAAATATGTTAAACTAATGGTATGAAACATTTTGATATCGACTGTTAAATGTGTAAATACAACAAAATCGACTTTATACCTAAACATAAAATTATAACATTACGGATTTCTTCTAAAGGCACTGCCGTTATACCGTTAAGGCTTATGTAGACCTCATTAAGCTAAAAAATGTTTATTAACTTAATATGTTAAACTAATTATTTGAAGCATTTCGATATCGATAGCGAAATGTGTATATACAACAAAATCGAATTTATACCTAAACTTAAGATTACGGAATTCTTCTACATACAATGCCGTTATGCCGCCATGGCTTTATGTTATCTTCAGTGCGTTCAAGAAGCCTTATTAACTTTAATATGTTAAAATAATGATTTGAAGCATTTCGATAT
Source organism: Bactrocera correcta (assembly GCA_027475135.1). Lineage (NCBI taxonomy): Eukaryota > Metazoa > Arthropoda > Insecta > Diptera > Tephritidae > Bactrocera > Bactrocera correcta. Next base: position 31,196 of record JAPZAG010000775.1, on the reverse strand, counting down.
CGATTGCTAAATGAGTATATACAAGAAAATCGACTTTATACCTAAATATAAGATTACGTAATTCTTCTAAATGCACTGCCGTTATGCCGTTAAGGCTTTATGTAGACTTCAGGAAGATAAATAGGGTGAATTAACTTAAATATGTTAAACTAATGATTTGAAGCATTTCGATATCGATTTCTAAATGCATATATACAAGAAAATCAACTTTATACCTAAATATAAGATTACGGAATTCTTCCAAATTAAAATAATGATTTGAAGCATTTCGATATTTTCGACAGCAAAATGAGTATATACAAGAAAATCAATTTTATACCTATATATAAGATTACGGAATTCTTTTCATGCACTTCCGCTATACCGCCATGGCTATATGCCAACTTCAGATCGTTAAAGAAGGTTTATTAACTTAAATATGTTAAACTAATGATTTAAAACATTTCGATATCGCTTGCTAAATGTGTATACACAAGAAAATCGAATTTATACCTAAATATAAGATTACGGAATTTTTCTAAATGCACTGCCGTTATACCGTTATGGCTTTATGTAAACTTCAGTAAGATAAAGAAGGTTAATAACCTTAAATATGTTAAACTATCGATTTGAAGCATTTCGTTATCGATTGCTTAATGTGTATATACAAGAAAATCGAATTTATACCTAAATATAAGATTACGAATTTCTTCTAAATGCACTGCCGTTATGCCGCCATGGCTTTATATAAACTTCAATAAGTTAAAGAAGGTTAACTAACTTAAATATGTTAAACTAATGATTAAAACATTTCGATATCGCTTGCTAAATGTGTATACACAAGAAAATCGAATTTATACCTAAATATAAGATAACGGAATTCTTCTAAATGCACTGTCGTTATGCCGTTAAGGCTTTATGTAGACTTCAGTAAGATAGAGGGGAATAATTAACTTAAATATGTTAAACTTATGATTTGAAGCATTTCGATATCGATTGCTAAATATGTAAATACAAGAAAATCGACTTTGTACCTAAATATAAGATTACGGAATTCTTCTACATGCACTATCGTTATGCGGCCATGGCTTTATGTTAACTTCAGTGCGTTAAAGAAGCTTTATTAAATTAAATATGTTAAATCAATGATTTGAAGTATTTCGGTATCGATTGCTAAATGTGTATATACAAGAAAATCGACTTTATACCTAATTATAAGGTTACGTAGTTCTTCTAAATGCACTGCCGTTATGCCGTTAAGGCTTTATGTAGACTTCAGTAAGATAAAGAGGGCTAGTTAACTTAAATATGTTAAACTAATGATTTGAAGCATTTCAGGTATCGATTGATAAATGTGTATATACAAGAAAATCGATTTTATACATAGATATAAGATTACGGAATTCTTCTACATGCACTGCTGTTATGCCGCCATGGCTTTATGTCACCTTCAATACGTTAAAGAAGGTTAATTATTTTAAATATTTTAAACTAGTGGTTTGAAGCATTTCGATATCGATTGCTAAATGTGTAAATACAAGAAAATCGACTTTATACCTAAATATAAAATTATAACATTACGGAATTCTTCTAAATGCACTGCAGTTATCCCGTTAAGGCTTTATGTAGACTTCAGTGCGTTAAAGTAGGTTTATTAACTTTAATATGTTAAACTAATGATTTGAAGCATTTCGATATCGATAACTAAATGTGTATATACAAGAAAATCGACTTTACATATACCTAAATATAAGATTACGGAATTCTTCCAAATGTACTGTCGTTATGCCGCCATGGTTTGTATCAACTACAATACGTAAAAGAAGGTTAATTATTTTAAATATGTTAAACTAATGGTATGAAACATTTTGATATCGACTGTTAAATGTGTAAATACAACAAAATCGACTTTATACCTAAACATAAAATTATAACATTACGGATTTCTTCTAAAGGCACTGCCGTTATACCGTTAAGGCTTTATGTAGACCTCATTAAGCTAAAAAATGTTTATTAACTTAATATGTTAAACTATTATTTGAAGCATTTCGATATCGATAGCGAAATGTGTATATACAACAAAATCGAATTTATACCTAAACTTAAGATTACGGAATTCTTCTACATACAATGCCGTTATACCGCCATGGCTTTATGTTATCTTCAGTGCGTTCAAGAAGCCTTATTAACTTAAATATGTTAAAATAATGATTTGAAGCATTTCGATATCGATTGCTAAATGAGTATATACAAGAAAATCGACTTTATACCTAAATATAAGATTACGTAATTCTTCTAAATGCACTGCCGTTATGCCGTTAAGGCTTTATGTAGACTTCAGGAAGATAAATAGGGTGAATTAACTTAAATATGTTAAACTAATGATTTGAAGCATTTCGATATCGATTTCTAAATGCATATATACAAGAAAATCAACTTTATACCTAAATATAAGATTACGGAATTCTTCCAAATTAAAATAATGATTTGAAGCATTTCGATATTTTCGACAGCAAAATGAGTATATACAAGAAAATCAATTTTATACCTATATATAAGATTACGGAATTCTTTTCATGCACTTCCGCTATACCGCCATGGCTATATGCCAACTTCAGATCGTTAAAGAAGGTTTATTAACTTAAATATGTTAAACTAATGAGTTGAAGCATCTTGATATCGATTGCTAAATGTATATATACAACAAAATCGACTTTATACCTAAATATAAGATTACGGAATTCTTCTAAATGCACTGCCGTTATACCGTTATGGCTTTATGTAGACTTCCGTGAGTTTAAGAAGGTAATTAACTTAAATATGTTAAACTAATAATTTGAAGCATTTCGATATCGATTGCTAAATGTGTATATACAAGAAAATGGACTTTATACCTTAAAATAAGATTACGGAATTCTTCCAAATGCACTGCCCCTATTCCGCCATGGCTTTATGTCAACTTCAGTTCGTTAAAGTAGGTTTGTTAACTTAAATATGTTAAACTTATAATTTGAAGCATTTCGATATCGATTACTAAATGCGTATATACAAGAAAATCGACTTTACATATACCTAAATATAAGATTACGGAATTCTTCCAAATGTACTGTCGTTATGCCGCCATGGTTTGTATCAACTACAATACGTAAAAGAAGGTTAATTATTTTAAATATGTTAAACTAATGGTTTGAAGCATTTCGATATCGACTGCTAAATGTGTAAATACAACAAAATCGACTTTATACCTAAATATAAAATTATAACATTACGGATTTTTCTAAATGCACTGCCGTTATACCGTTAAGGCTTTATGTAGACCTCAATAAGCTAAAAAATGTTTATAAACTTAATATGTTAAACTAATGATTTGAAGCATTTCGATATCGATTGCTAAATGAGTATATACAAGAAAATCGACTTTATACCTAATTATAAGGTTACGTAGTTCTTCTAAATGCACTGCCGTTATGCCGTTAAGGCTTTATATAGACTTCCGTAAGATAAAGAAGTTAATTAACTTAAATATGCTAAACTAATGATTTGAAGCATTTCGATATCGATTGCTAAATGAGTATATACAAGAAATTCGATTTTATACCTAGATATAAGATTACGGAACTTTTCTACATGCACAGCCGTTATGCGCCATGGCTTTATGTCAACTTCAGTTCGTTAAAGTAGGTTTGTTAACTTAAATATGTTAAAATAATGATTTGAAGCATTTCGAAAAGAAAATGGACTTTATACCTAAATATAAGATTACGGAATTCTTCTATATGCACTGCAGTTATCCCGTTAAGGCTTTATGTAGACTTCAGTGCGTTAAAGTAGGTTTATTAACTTTAATATGTTAAACTAATGATTTGAAGCATTTCGATATCGATTACTAAAAGTGTATATACAAGAAATCGACTTTACATATACCTAAATATAAAATTACGAAATTCTTCCAAATGTACTGTCGTTATGCCGCCATGGTTTGTATCAACTACAATACGTAAAAGAAGGTTAATTATTTTAAATATGTTAAACTAATGTATGAAGCATTTCGATATCGACTGTTAAATGTGTAAATACAACAAAATGGACTTTATACCTAAATATAAAATTATAACATTACGGATTTCTTCTAAATGCACTGCCGTTTATACCGTTAAGGCTTTATGTAGACCTCATTAAGCTAAAAAATGTTTATTAACTTAATATGTTAAACTAATTATTTGAAGCATTTCGATATCGATAGCTAAATGTGTATATACAACAAAATCGAATTTATACCTCAACATAAGATTACGGAATTCTTCTACATACACTCGCGTTATACCGCCATGGCTTTATGTTAACTTAAGTGCGTTCAAGAAGCCTTATTAACTTAAATATGTTAAAATAATGATTTGAAGCATTTCGATATCGATTGCTAAATGAGTATATACAAGAAACTCGACTTTATACCTAAATATAAGATTACGTAATTCTTCTAAATGCACTGCCGTTATGCCGATAAGGCTTTATGTAGACTTCAGGAAGATAAATATGGTGAATTAACTTAAATATGTTAAACTAATGATTTGAAGCATTTCGACATCGATTTCTAATGCATATATACAAGAAAATCGACTTTATACCTAAATATAAGATTACGGAATTCTTCCAAATTAAACTAATGATTTGAAGCATTTCGATATTTTTCGATAGCAAAATGAGTATATACAAGAAAATCAATTTTATACCTATTTATAAGATTACGGAATTCTTTTCATGCACTTCCGCTATACCGCCATGGCTATATGCCAACTTCAGATCGTTAAAGAAGGTTTATTAACTTAAATATGTTAAACTAATGAGTTGAAGCTTCTTGATATCGATTGCTAAATGTATATATACAACAAAAATCGACTTTATACCTAAATATAAGATTACGGAATTCTTCTAAATGCACTGCCGTTATACCGTTATGGCTTTATCTGAACTTCAGTAAGATAAAGAAGGTTAATAACCTTAAATATGTTAAACTATCGATTTGAAGCATTTCGTTATCGATTGCTTAATGTGTATATACAAGAAAATCGAATTTATACCTAAATATAAGATTACGAATTTCTTCTAAATGCACTGCCGCTATGCCGCCATGGCTTTATGTTAACTTCAGTGCGTTAAAGAAGCTTTATTAAATTAAATATGTTAAATCAATGATTTGAAGTATTTCGATATCGATTGCTAAATGAGTATATACAAGAAAATCGACTTTATACCTAATTATAAGGTTACGTAATTCTTCTAAATGCACTGCCGTTATGCGTTAAGGCTTTATGTAGACTTCAGTAAGATAGAGGGGAATAATTAACTTAAATATGTTAAACTTATGATTTGAAGCATTTCGATATCGATTGCTAAATAGGTAAATACAAGAAAATCGACTTTGTACCTAAATATAAGATTACGGAATTCTTCTACATGCACTATCGTTATGCCGCCATGGCTTTATGTTAACTTCAGTGCGTTAAAGAAGCTTTATTAAATTAAATATGTTAAATCAATGATTTGAAGTATTTCGATATCGATTGCTAAATGAGTATATACAAGAAAATCGACTTTATACCTAATTATAAGGTTACGTAATTCTTCTAGATGCACTGCCGTTTATGCCGTTATGGCTTTATGTAGACTTCCGTGAGTTTAAGAAGGTTAATTAACTTAAATATGTTTAAACTAATAATTTGAAGCATTTCGATATCGATTGCTAAATGTGTATATACAAGAAAATGGACTTTATACCTTAAAATAAGATTACGGAATTCTTCCAAATGCACTGCCCCTATTCCGCCATGGCTTTATGTCAACTTCAGTTCGTTAAAGTAGGTTTGTTAACTTAAATATGTTAAACTTATAATTTGAAGCATTTCGATATCGATTACTAAATGCGTATATACAAGAAAATCGACTTTACATATACCTAAATATAAGATTACGGAATTCTTCCAAATGTACTGTCGTTATGCCGCCATGGTTTGTATCAACTACAATACGTAAAAGAAGGTTAATTATTTTAAATATGTTAAACTAATGGTTTGAAGCATTTCGATATCGACTGCTAAATGTGTAAATACAACAAAATCGACTTTATACCTAAATATAAAATTATAACATTACGGATTTCTTCTAAATGCACTGCCGTTATACCGTTAAGGCTTTATGTAGACCTCAATAAGCTAAAAAATGTTTATAAACTTAATATGTTAACTAATGATTTGAAGCATTTCGATATCGATTGCTAAATGAGTATATACAAGAAAATCGACTTTATACCTAATTATAAGGTTACGTAGTTCTTCTAAATGCACTGCCGTTATGCCGTTAAGGCTTTATATAGACTTCCGTAAGATAAAGAAGGTTAATTAACTTAAATATGCTAAACTAATGATTTGAAGCATTTCGATATCGATTGCTAAATGAGTATATACAAGAAATTCGATTTTATACCTAGATATAAGATTACGGAACTTTTCTACATGCACAGCCGTTATGCCGCCATGGCTTTATGTCAACTTCAGTTCGTTAAAGTAGGTTTGTTCAACTTAAATATGTTAAAATAATGATTGAAGCATTTCGAAAAGAAAATGGACTTTATACCTAAATATAAGATTACGGAATTCTTCTATATGCACTGCAGTTATCCCGTTAAGGCTTTATGTAGACTTCAGTGCGTTAAAGTAGGTTTATTAACTTTAATATGTTAAACTAATGATTTGAAGCATTTCGATATCGATTACTAAAGTGTATATACAAGAAAATCGACTTTACATATACCTAATATAAAATTACGAAATTCTTCCAAATGTACTGTCGTTATGCCGCCATGGTTTGTATCAACTACAATACGTAAAAGAAGGTTAATTATTTTAAATATGTTAAACTAATGGTATGAAGCATTTCGATATCGACTGTTAAATGTGTAAATACAACAAAATGGACTTTATACCTAAATATAAAAATTATAACATTACGGATTTCTTCTAAATGCACTGCCGTTATACCGTTAAGGCTTTATGTAGACCTCATTAAGCTAAAAAATGTTTATTAACTTAATATGTTAAACTAATTATTTGAAGCATTTCGATATCGATAGCTAAATGTGTATATACAACAAAATCGAATTTATACCTCAACATAAGATTACGGAATTCTTCTACATACACTGCCGTTATACCGCCATGGCTTTATGTTAACTTAAGTGCGTTCAAGAAGCCTTATTAACTTAAATATGTTAAAATAATGATTTGAAGCATTTCGATATCGATTGCTAAATGAGTATATACAAGAAACTCGACTTTATACCTAAATATAAGATTACGTAATTCTTCTAAATGCACTGCCGTTATGCCGATAAGGCTTTATGTAGACTTCAGGAAGATAAATATGTGAATTAACTTAAATATGTTAAACTAATGATTTGAAGCATTCGACATCGATTTCTAAATGCATATATACAAGAAAATCGACTTTATACCTAAATATAAGATTACGGAATTCTTCCAAATTAAACTAATGATTTGAAGCATTTCGATATTTCGATAGCAAAATGAGTATATACAAGAAAATCAATTTTATACCTATTTATAAGATTACGGAATTCTTTTCATGCACTTCCGCTATACCGCCATGGCTATATGCCACTTCAGATCGTTAAAGAAGGTTTATTAACTTAAATATGTTAAACTAATGAGTTGAAGCATCTTGATATCGATTGCTAATGTATATATACAACAAAATCGACTTTATACCTAAATATAAGATTACGGAATTCTTCTAAATGCACTGCCGTTATACCGTTATGGCTTTATCTGAACTTCAGTAAGATAAAGAAGGTTAATAACCTTAAATATGTTAAACTATCGATTTGAAGCATTTCGTTATCGATTGCTTAATGTGTATATACAAGAAAATCGAATTTATACCTAAATATAAGATTACGAATTTCTTCTAAATGCACTGCCGCTATGCCCGCCATGGCTTTATGTTAACTTCAGTGCGTTAAAGAAGCTTTATTAAATTAAATATGTTAAATCAATGATTTGAAGTATTTCGATATCGATTGCTAAATGAGTATATACAAGAAAATCGACTTTATACCTAATTATAAGGTTACGTAATTCTTCTAAATGCACTGCCGTTATGCCGTTAAGGCTTTATGTAGACTTCAGTAAGATAGAGGGGAATAATTAACTTAAATATGTTAAACTTATGATTTGAAGCATTTCGATATCGATTGCTAAATAGGTAAATACAAGAAAATCGACTTTGTACCTAAATATAAGATTACGGAATTCTTCTACATGCACTATCGTTATGCCGCCATGGCTTTATGTTAACTTCAGTGCGTTAAAGAAGCTTTATTAAATTAAATATGTTAAATCAATGATTTGAAGTATTTCGATATCGATTGCTAAATGAGTATATACAAGAAAATCGACTTTATACCTAATTATAAGGTTACGTAATTCTTCTAGATGCACTGCCGTTATGCCGTTAAGGCTTTATGTAGACTTCAGTAAGATAAAGAGGGTTAATTAACTTAAATATGTTAAACTAATGATTTGAAGCATTTCGATATCCATTGATAAACATATACCTAAATATAAGATTACGGAATTCTTCCAAATGTACTGTCGTTATGCCGCCATGGTTTGTATCTACTACAATACGATAAAGAAGGTTAATTATTTTAAATATGTTAAACTAATGGTTTGAAGCATTTCGATATCGACTGCTAAATGTGTAAATACAACAAAATCAACTTTATACCTAAATATAAAATTATAACATTACGGATTTCTTCTAAATGCACTGCCGTTATACCGTTAAGGCTTTATGTAGACCTCATTAAGCTAAAAAATGTTTATTAACTTAATATGTTAAACTAATGATTTGAAGCATTTCGATATCGATAGCTAAATGTGTATATACAACAAAATCGAATTTATACCTCAACCTAAGATTACGTCATGGCTTCATGTCACTTTCGGTAGGTTAAAGAAGGTAATTTAACTTAAATATGTTAAACTAATGATTTGAAGCATTTCGATATCGATTGCTAAATGTGCTAGTACAAGAAATTTGACTTTATACCTAAACATAGGATAACGGAATTCTTCCAAATGCTCTGCCGTTAATCCGCCATGGCTTTATGTCAACTTCAGTTCGTTAAAGTAGGTTTGTTAACTTAAATATGTTAAACTAATGATTTGAAGCATTTCGATATCGATTTCTAATGCATATATACAAGAAAATCGACTTTATACATAAATATAAGATTACGGAATTCTTCCAAATTAAACTAATGATTTGAAGCATTTCGATATCGATAGCAAAATGAGTATATACAAGAAAATCAATTTTATACCTATATATAAGATTACGGAATTCTTTTCATGCACTGCCGCTATGCCGCCATGGCTATATGCCATTTTCAGATCGTTGAAGAAGGTTTATTAACTTAAATATGTTAAACTAATGAGTTGAAGCATCTTGATATCGATTGCTAAATGTATATATACAAGAAAATCGACTTTACATATACCTAAATATAAGATTACGGAATTCTTCTAAATGCACTGCCGTTATACCGTTATGGCTTTATCTAAACTTCAGTAAGATAAAGAAGGTTAATAACCTTAAATATGTTAAACTATCGATTTGAAGCATTTTGTTATCGATTGCTTAATGTGTATATACAAGAAAATCGAATTTATACCTAAATATAAGATTACGAATTTTCTTCTAAATGCACTGCCGTTATGCCGCCATGGCTTTATATCAACTTCAATAAGTTAAAGAAGGTTAACTAACTTAAATATGTTAAACTAATGATTTAAAACATTTCGATATCGCTTGCTAAATGTGTATATACAAGAAAATCGAATTTATACCTAAATATAAGATAACGGAATTCTTCTAAATGCACTGCCGTTATGCCGTTTAGGCTTTATGTAGACTTCAGTAAGATAGAGGGGAATAATTAACTAAAATATGTTAAACTTATGATTTGAAGCATTTCAATATCGATTGCTAAATATGTAAATACAAGAAAATCGACTTTGTACCTAAATATAAGATTACGGAATTCTTCTACATGCACTATCGTTATGCCGCCATGGCTTTATGTTAACTTCAGTGCGTTAAAGAAGCTTTATTAACTTAAATATGTTAAAATAATGATTTGAGGTATTTCGATATCGATTGCTAAATGAGTATATACAAGAAAATCGACTTTATACCTAATTATAAGGTTACGTAATTCTTCTAAATGCACTGCCGTTATGCCGTTAAGGCTTTATGTAGACTTCAGTAAGATAAAGAGGGTTAATTAACTTAAATATGTTAAACTAATGATTTGAAGCATTTCGATATCGATTGATAAATGTGTATATACAAGAAAATCGATTTTATACCTAGATATAAGATTACGGAATTCTTCTACATGCACTGCCGTTATGCCGCCATGGCTTTATGTCACCTTCGGTGGGTTAAAAAAGGTAATTTTACTTAAATATGTTAAACTAATGATTTGAAGCATTTCGATATCGATTGCTAAATGTGCTAGTACAAGAAACCTGACTTTATACCTAAACATGGGATAACGGAATTCTTCCAAATGCACTGCCGCTATTCCGCCATGGCTTTATGTCAACTTCAGTTCTTTAAAGAAGGTTTGTTAACTTAAATATGTTAAACTAATGATTTGAAGCATTTCGATATCGATTGCTATATGTGTATATACTAGAAACTCGACTTTATACCTTAATATAAGATTACGGAATTCTTCTAAATGCACTGCCGTTATCCCGTTAAGGCTTTATGTAGACTTCAGTGCGTTAAAGAAGGTTTATTAACTTTAATATGTTAAGCTAATGATTTGAAGCATTTCGATATCGATTACTAAATGTGTATATACAAGAAAATCGACTTTACATATACCTAAATATAAGATTACGGAATTCTTCAAATGTACTGTCGTTATGCCGCCATGGTTTGTATCAACTACAATACGTAAAAGAAGGTTAATTATTTTAAATATGTTAAACTAATGGTTTGAAGCATTTCGATATCGACTGATAAATGTGTAAATACAACAAAATCGACTTTATACCTAAATATAAAATTATAACATTACGGATTTCTTCTAAATGCACTGCCGTTATACCGTTAAGGCTTTATGTAGACCTCATTAAGCTAAAAAATGTTTATTAACTTAATATGTTAAACTAATGATTTGAAGCATTTCGATATTGATAGCTAAATGTGTATATACAACAAAATCGAATTTATACCTCAACATAAGATTACGGAATTCTTCTACATACACTGCCGTTATACCGCCATGGCTTTATGTTAACTTCAGTGCGTTCAAGAAGCCTTATTAACTTAAATATGTTAAAATATTGATTTGAAGCATTTCGATATCGATTGCTAAATGAGTATATACAAGAAAATCGACTTTATACCTAAATATAAGATTACGTAATTCTTCTAAATGCACTGCCGTTATGCCGCCATGGCTTATGTAGACTTCAGTGCGTTAAAGAAGGTTTATTAACTTTAATATGTTAAACTAATGATTTGAAGCATTTCGATATCGATTGCGAAATGTATACATACAAGGAAATCGAATCTATACCTAAATATAAGATTACGGAATTCTTCCACATGTACTGTCGTTATGCCGCCATGGCTTTTTATCACCTTCAATACGTTAAAGTAGGTTTGTTAACTTAAATATGTTAAACTAATAATTTGAAGCATTTCGATATCGATTGCTATATGTGTATATACAAGAAATCGACTTTATACCTTAATATAAGATTACGGAATTCTTCTAAATGCACTACAGTTATCCTGCTAAGTCTTTATGTAGACTTCAGTGCGTTAAAGAAGGTTTATTAACTTTAATATGTTAAACTACTGATTTGAAGCATTTCGATATCGATTGCTAAATAGGTAAATACAAGAAAAATCGACTTTATACCTTAATATAAGATTACGGAATTCTTCTAAGTGCACTGGTTTATTTTAAATAACTTGAAAATGTAAAACTAATGATTTGAAGCATTTCGATATCGAATGCTAAATGTGTATATACAAGAAAATCGACTTTACATATACCTAAATATAGATTACGGAATTCTTCCAAATGTACTGTCGTTATGCCGCCTTGGTTTGTATCAACTACAATACGATAAAGAAGGTTAATTATTTTAAATATGTAAAACTAAAGGTTTCAAGCATTTCGATATCGACTGCTAAATGTGTAAATACAACAAAATCGACTTTATACCTAAATATAAAATTATAACATTACGGATTTCTTCTAAATGCACTGCCGTTATACCGTTAAGGCTTTATGTAGACCTCATTAAGCTAAAAAATGTTTATTAACTTAATATGTTAAACTAATGATTTGAAGCATTTCGATATCGATTGCTAAATGAGTATATACAAGAAAATCGACTTTATACCTAAATATAAGATTACGGAATTCTTCTAAATGCACTGCCGCTATGCCGTTAAGGCTTTATGTAGACTTCAGGAAGATAAATAGGGTGAACTAACTTAAATATGTTAAACTTATGATCTCAAGCATTTCGATATCGATTGCTAAATGTGTTTATACAACAAATCGATTTTATACCTAATATTAAATTACGGAATTCTTCTACATGCACCGCCGTTATGCGCCATGGCTTCATGTCACTTTCGGTAGGTTAAAGAAGGTAATTTAACCTAAATATGTTAAACTAATGATTTGAAGCATTTCGATATCGATTGCTAAATATGCTAGTACAAGAAATTTGACTTTATACCTAAACATAGGATAACGGAATTCTTCCAAATGCACTGCCGTTAATCCGCCATGGCTTTATGTCAACTTCAGTTCGTTAAAGTAGGTTTGTTAACTTAAATATGTTAAACTAATGATTTGAAGCATTTCGATATCGATTTCTAAATGCATATATACAAGGAAATCGACTTTATACCTAAATATATGATTACGGAATTCTTCCAAATTACTGTCGTTATGCCGCCATGCTTTATTTCAACTTCAATACGCTAAAGTTGGTTAATTAACATAAATATGTTAAGCTAATGATTTGAAGCATTTCGATATCGATTGCTAAATATGCAAATACAAGAAAATCGACTTTATACCTTAATATAAGATTACGGAATTCTTCTAAATGCACTGCAGTTATACCGTTAAGGCTTTATGTAGACTTCAGTGTGTTAAAGAAGGTTTATTATAAATAACTTGAAAATGTAAAACTAATGATTTGAAGCATTTCGATATCGAATGCTAAATGTGTATATACAAGAAAATCGACTTTACATATACCTAAATATAAGATTACGGAATTCTTCCAAATGTACTGTCGTTATGCCGCCATGGTTTGTATCAACTACAATACGTAAAAGAAGGTTAATTATTTTAAATATGTTAAACTAATGGTTTGAAGCATTTCGATATCGACTGATAAATGTGTAAATACAACAAAATCGACTTTATACCTAAATATAAGATTACGAATTTCTTCTAAATGCACTGCCGTTATGCCGCCATGGCTTTATATCAACTTCAATAAGTTAAAGAAGGTTAACTAACTTAAATATGTTAAACTAATGATTTAAAACATTTCGATATCGCTTGCTAAATGTGTATATACAAGAAAATCGAATTTATACCTAAATATAAGATAACGAAATTCTTCTAAATGCACTGCCGTTATGCCGTTAAGGCTTTATGTAGACTTCAGTAAGATAGAGGGGAATAATTAACTAAAATATGTTAAACTTATGATTTGAAGCATTTCGATATCGATTGCTAAATATATAAATACAAGAAAATCGACTTTGTAACTAAATATAAGATTACGGAATTCTTTTACATGCACTATCGTTATGCCGCCATGGCTTTATGTTAACTTCAGTGCGTTAAAGAAGCTTTATTAACTTAAATATGTTAAAATAATGATTTGAAGTATTTCGATATCGATTGCTAAATGAGTATATACAAGAAAATCGACTTTATACCTAATTATAAGGTTACGTATTCTTCTAAATGCACTGCCGTTATGCCGTTAAGGCTTTATGTAGACTTCAGTAAGATAAAGAGGTTAATTAACTTAAATATGTTAAACTAATGATTTGAAGCATTTCGATATCGATTGATAAATGTGTATATACAAGAAAATCGATTTTATACCTAGATATAAGATTACGGAATTCTTCTACATGCACTGCCGTTATGCCGCCATGGCTTTATGTCACCTTCGGTGGGTTAAAAAAGGTAATTTAACTTAAATATGTTAAACTAATGATTTGAAGCATTTCGATATCGATTGCTAAATGTGCTAGTACAAGAAACCTGACTTTATACCTAAACATGGGATAACGGAATTCTTCCAAATGCACTGCCGCTATTCCGCCATGGCTTTATGTCAACTTCAGTTCTTTAAAGAAGGTTTGTTAACTTAATATGTTAAACTAATGATTTGAAGCATTTTCGATATCGATTGCTATATGTGTATATACTAGAAACTCGACTTTATACCTTAATATAAGATACCGGAATTCTTCTAAATGCACTGCCGTTATCCCGTTAAGGCTTTATGTAGACTTCAGTGCGTTAAAGAAGGTTTATTTACTTTAATATGTTAAACTAATGATTTGAAGCATTTCGATATCGATTACTAAATGTGTATATACAAGAAAATCGACTTTACATATACCTAAATATAAGATTACGGAATTCTTCCAAATGTACTGTCGTTATGCCGCCATGGTTTGTATCAACTACAATACGTAAAAGAAGGTTAATTATTTTAAATATATTAAACTAATGGTTTGAAGCATTTCGATATCGACTGATAAATGTGTAAATACAACAAAATCGACTTTATACCTAAATATAAAATTATAACATTACGGATTTCTTCTAAATGCACTGCGTTATAGGCTTTATGTAGACCTCATTAAGCTAAAAAATGTTTATTAACTTAATATGTTAAACTAATGATTTGAAGCATTTCGATATCGATAGCTAAATGTGTATATACAACAAAATCGAATTTATACCTCAACATAAGATTACGGAATTCTTCTACATACACTGCCGTTATACCGCCATGGCTTTATGTTAACTTCAGTGCGTTCAAGAAGCCTTATTAACTTAAATATGTTAAAATATTGATTTGAAGCATTTCGATATCGATTGCTAAATGAGTATATACAAGAAAATCGACTTTATACCTAAATATAAGATTACGTAATTCTTCTAAATGCACTGCCGTTATGCCGCCATGGCTTTATGTAGACTTCAGTGCGTTAAAGAAGGTTTATTAACTTTAATATGTTAAACTAATGATTTGAAGCATTTCGATATCGATTACTAAATGTTATATACAAGAAAATCGACTTTACATATACCTAAATATAAGATTACGGAATTCTTCCAAATGTACTGTCGTTATGCCGCCATGGTTTGTATCAACTACAATACGTAAAAGAAGGTTAATTATTTTAAATATGTTAAACTAATGGTTTGAAGCATTTCGATATCGACTGCTAATGTGTAAATACAACAAAATCGACTTTGTACCTAAATATAAAATTATAACATTACGGATTTCTTCTAAATGCACTGCCGTTATACCGTTAAGGCTTTATGTAGACCTCATTAAGCTAAAAAATGTTTATTAACTTAATATGTTAAACTAATGATTTGAAGCATTTCGATATCGATAGCTAAATATGCAAATACAACAAAATCGAATTTATACCTCAACATAAGATTACGGAATTCTTCTACATACACTGCCGTTAAACCGCCATGGCTTTATGTCAACTTCAGTTCGTTAAAGAAGGTTTGTTAACTTAAATATGTTAAACTTATGATTTGAAGCATTTCGATATCGATTGCTAAATATGTAAATACAAAAAAATCGACTTTGTACCTAAATATAAGATTACGGAATTCTTTTAAATGCACTGCAGTTATACCATTAAGGCTTTATGTAGACTTCAGTGCGTTAAAGAAGGTTTATTATAAATAACTTAGAAAATGTAAAACTAATGATTTGAAGCATCTCGATATCGATTGCTATATGAGTATATACAAGAAAATCGACTTTATGCCTAAATATAAGATTATAAAATTCTTCTAAATGCTCTGCCGTTATGCCGTTAAGGCTTTTGTAGACTTCAGTATGAAAAAGAGGGTTAATTAACTTAAATATGTTAAACTAATGATTTGAAGCATCTCGATATCGATTGCTAAATGCGTATGTACAAAAAAATCGACTTTATACCTAAATATAAGATAACGGAATTCATATAAATATACTGCCGTCATGCCGTTATGGCTTTATGTAAACTTCAGTAAGATAAAGAAGGTTAATTAACTCAAATATGTTAAACCAGTTATCTGAAGCATTTCGATATCGATTGCGAAATGTATACATACAAGGAAATCGAATCTATACTAAATATAAGATTACGGAATTCTTCCACATGTACGGTCGTTATGCCGCCATGGCTTTTTATCACCTTCAATACGTTAAAGTAGGTTTGTTAACTTAAATATGTTAAACTAATAATTTGAAGCATTTCGATATCGATTGCTATATGTGTATATACAAGAAAATCGACTTTATACCTTAATATAAGATTACGGATTCTTCTAAATGCACTACAGTTATCCCGCTAAGTCTTTATGTAGACTTCAGTGCGTTAAAGAAGGTTTATTAACTTTAATATGTTAAACTACTGATTTGAAGCATTTCGATATCGATTGCTAAATAGGTAAATACAAGCAAATCGACTTTATACCTTAATATAAGATTACGGAATTCTTCTAAGTGCACTGGTTTATTTTAAATAACTTGAAAATGTAAAACTAACGATTTGAAGCATTTCGATATCGAATGCTAAATGTTTATATACAAGAAAATCGACTTTACATATACCTAAATATAAGATTACGGAATTCTTCCAAATGTACTGTCGTTATGCCGCCTTGGTTTGTATCAACTACAATACGATAAAGAAGGTTAATTATTTTAAATATGTAAAACTAAAGGTTTGAAGCATTTCGATATCGACTGCTAAATGTGTAAATACAACAAAATCGACTTTATACCTAAATATAAAATTATAACATTACGGATTTCTTCTAAATGCACTGCCGTTATACCGTTAAGGCTTTATGTAGACCTCATTAAGCTAAAAAATGTTTATTAACTTAATATGTTAAACTAATGATTTGAAGCATTTCGATACCGATTGCTAAATGAGTATATACAAGAAAATCGACTTTATACCTAAATATAAGATTACGGAATTCTTCTAAATGCACTGCCGTTATGCCGTTAAGGCTTTATGTAGACTTCAGGAAGATAAATAGGGTGAACTTACTTAAATATGTTAAACTTATGATCTCAAGCATTTCGATATCGATTGCTAAATGTGTTTATACAACAAATCGATTTTATACCTAAATATTAAATTACGGAATTCTTCTACATGCACCGCCGTTATGCCGCCATGGCTTCATGTCACTTTCGGTAGGTTAAAGAAGGTAATTTAACCTAAATATGTTAAACTAATGATTTGAAGCATTTCGATATCGATTGCTAATATGCTAGTACAAGAAATTTGACTTTATACCTAAACATAGGATAACGGAATTCTTCCAAATGCACTGCCGTTAATCCGCCATGGCTTTATGTCAACTTCAGTTCGTTAAAGTAGGTTTGTTAACTTAAATATGTTAAACTAATGAGTTGAAGCATCTCGATATCGTTTGCAAAATGTATATATACAACAAAATCGACTTTATACCTAAATATAAGATTACGGAATTTTTCTAAATGCACTGCCGTTATACCGTTATGGCTTTATGTAAACTTCAGTAAGATAAAGAAGGTTAATAACCTTAAATATGTTAAACTATCGATTTGAAGCATTTCGTTATCGATTGCTTAATGTGTATATACAAGAAAATCGAATTTATTCCTAAATGTAAGATTACGAATTTCTTCTAAATGCACTGCCGTTGTGCCGCCATGCCTTTATATCAACTTCAATAAGTTAAAGAAGGTTAACTAACTTAAATATGTTAAACTAATGATTTAAAATATTTCGATATCGCTTGCTAATGTGTATATACAAGAAAATCGAATTTATACCTAAATATAGATAACGGAATTCTTCTAAATGCACTGCCGTTATGCCGTTAAGGCTTTATGTAGACTTCAGTAAGATAGAGGGGAATAATTAACTTAAATATGTTAAACTATGATTTGAAGCATTTCGATATCGATTGCTAAATATGTAAATACAAGAGAAGAATTCCGTAATCTTATATTTAGGTATAAAGTCGATTTTTTTGTTTAAACACATTTAGCTATCGATATCGAAACGCTTCAAATCATAAGTTTAACATATTAAGTTAATAAATATTTTTTAGCATACTGAAGCTTACAAAAAGCCATGACGGTATTACCGCAGTGCATTTAGAAGAATTCGTAATGTTGTAATTTTATATTTAGGTATAAAGTCGATTTTCTTGTATATATATTTCGCAATCGATATCGAAATGCTTCAGATAACTGGTTTAACATATTTAATTTAATAAACCTCCTTTAGCGAACTGAAGTTGACAAAAGCCATAAAGGCACTGCATTTGGAAGAATTCCGTAGTCTTATATTTAGGCATAAAGTCGATTTTCTTGTATATACGCATTAAGCAATCGATATCGAAACGCTTCAAATCATTAGTTTAACATATTTAAGTTAATTAATCTTCTTTAACGAACGGAAGTTGGCATAAAGCCATGGCGGCATAACGGCAGTGCATTTAGAAGAATTCCGTAATCTTATATTTAGGTATAAAGTCGATTTTCTTGTATATAAACATTTAGCAATTGATAACGAACTGCTTCAAATCATTAGTTTAACATATTTAAGTTAATTAACCTTCTTTATCTGACTGAAGCTTACATAAAGCCATAACGGTATAACGCCAGTGCATTTGGAAGAATTCCGTTAACTCATATTTAGGTATAATGTTGATTTTGATGTATATAGTCATTTAGCAATCGGTATCGAGATGGTTCAAATCATTAGTTTAACATATTTAAGTTAATTAACCTTATTTTCTTACTGAAGTTTACGTAAAGCCATAACAGTATAACGGCAGTGCATTTGGAAGAATGTCGTTATCTTATATTTAGGTATAAAGTGGATTTTGTTGTATATACACATTTAGCAATCGATATCAAGATGGTTCAACTCATTAGTTTAACGTATTTAAGTTAATTAAGCCTCTCTGTCTTACTGAAATCTATATATAGGCTTGTTGTCGATTTTGTTATATAAGTTAGCACCCCATACATTCAAAAGTATCATATGATGCATTAAAATCATATGATACAAAGTAAAATAATATGACACCACTAAATCGCTGAGACTGCGACACGTGTAGTGGCAACCTGTGGGAAGCGCAACGTCAGCGAAGTGCCAACCTGTGGGAAGCGCAGCGTCAGCAAATTCCGTACCCGTTGCAGCGGCAAACATAGGTCTAGCGTTAAGTATAATAAATTGTAAACTTTAGTTCTTAAATAGAATTCAATAAAGGAGCATAGCTCCAAGAAAACATTTTTTTTATAAAAAACAACAGAACGTTTTTTAACTGGCGCCCGAGCAGGGACCAGCGCGCGAAAGTGGTTATTGTCTGAAAATCGAAAAGTAAGACAACGCGAGTGGCGAACGTTATAGGTTGTGAAAAAAAAAAAAACAGAAAAAAGGCCTGAAAAAAATAAAAAGTAAGGCTCTGTTAAAAGTGAAAATAAAAAAAAAACCAAATAATAATACTGTGCTAACGAGCGGCTACTACGCCCAACGGGGGATTTTAAAAAAAGCGTCGAGGGACCCAAGTACCAGAAGGAAACAGGACAACGCCGGAACGCAGAATAATACCCCATGAGAAGCTGGATACCTTTAATGTAAGCTTATAAAAAATACTAAGATTATTATAAAAAATATTGTCACTGTAAAGAGTACAGAATTAAACTATTAAATTGTTCAACCCAAATAGAGAGAGATTCAAAAATAAAAAAAAGAGAGGTCTTAAACTTAAAGAAAATAAATTTAATTTAAAGGAATTTAATTACTCGAAAAAAAAGAGGGGGAAAAACAGTCCTCAATTAAATTAAGCTTTTACAAAAAATCTAAAATTGTTAAGGAAAGTGCTAGTGCAAAGAAAGGAAATTTAATTATAATTTAATTGTTCGACATAGAAATAAAAAGATTACAATGCCAGACACAGCCGAAGAATTAATTGAGCAGCTAAATCAAATGAGGCTAGATTATGGGCAAACCACCCATCCTCCAAATCCTTCCACCCATCCTTTAAACCCTCCCACCCCTAACCCAACTCTTATAACAACAATAGTTAGAGAAGTACTCGAACGAATGAGTACGCAAACCGTAACAGACTTTACAGAACACGACCATAGCGTGACACTAAACGCGAACAACATAAGTGAACTAGATAAGATTCCGGACATGGTGAAATGCCTTAGGGAATTCTCAGGACGACCAGGAGAATTTAACTCCTGGAGGAAGAGCGTAGACAGGATTTTTAAAGCCTACGAGGGAGTCAAGAATACCCCTAAATATTTTGCGATACTTCATACAATCAGGCATAAAGTAATTGGTGATGCCGACACCGCATTAGAATCATATAATACTCCACTTGATTGGAGCCAAATTAGAAAATGCCTTATGATGCATTATTCAGATAAAAGGGACATAGGTACCCTAGAATATCAGATGACCACTCTGGTCCAACGCTATGACGACATTCCGACCTTCTACCAAAAGGTCTACCAACACCTTTCACTGATATTGGACAAAATTTCATGTCTCGAACTAAGCGACGAGTCCATACGGGCTATGACTAACTCCTATAGGGACAAAGCTCTTGACACATTTATCAGAGGGCTAAACGGTGATTTACCTCGTCTTCTCAGCATGAGAGAACCGACAACCTTGCCACAAGCGTTGCATTTATGCCAAAAACTTGACAACATGACATATAGAATAAACCACGCGAACAATACACACAAACCCAATATTCAACCACCACCACGACCTCCCCGAAATAACAATTTTAATAATTCCAATAACAACTTTAATAATTTTAAATAACAGCAGACCTTTTTACCCCGAATTAACGTATTCCCATTCCCCCAGATGAAATTTC
This sequence comes from Bactrocera correcta, assembly GCA_027475135.1. NCBI lineage: Eukaryota > Metazoa > Arthropoda > Insecta > Diptera > Tephritidae > Bactrocera > Bactrocera correcta. The sequence continues at coordinate 9,901 of JAPZAG010000775.1, read as the reverse complement.
GACCATCATTCACGTCATTCGGCCGTCAATCAAATCGATATCCCAACTATACGAGAAATAACCAAGGATTCATGCCGAGGTTCAACAATTACCCGAACAACCCCCATATTACCAGAGAAAATACCTCCTTCAATAACAGACCGAATTTACCACCTAAACCACCGACCCCAATGGAAGTAGACCAATCAATACGATCAAGACAAATTAATTATCAGAATAGGCCTAATACATTCCGGGACAATCGGCCACCGAAACGTCCGATTTCCGCACAACTGACTCACCCTCCAAGTAAAATGCAAAGAAATTTTTTTACTAACGCGGTAGAATTAGACCCTTACGATAGCAATTACGACAATGCAGGAAAAAACGAGCCCGATACTATTAATTTTTTAGATTAGCGCCGTCTTCGCTGCCTTATTACGAATTTAGAACAAGGCGCGGAGACACAATAGATTTTCTTATCGATACCGGATCCAATAAGAATTACATCCAATCCACTAGAATTAGGAATCCAATTCTGAATGAAAAGCCCTTTATAGTAAAATCAGTTGCCGGAACAATTGAAATTACTCACCATACCTTCGTCGACATTTTCGGACCAACAGTAGGGAAAATAAAATTTTTTATATTACCGACTCTAGGGTCGTTCCACGGCATAATAGGCAACGACACTCTTAAACAATTAAAAGCAATTATTCATACCGACAAAGATTTGATGACAATTTGTCAAAGTATAAATATACCGTTAAAGCAACGAATATCTCACGAGGTGAATAATGTGGCAATCAATACTCCACATCTCTCATTACAACAACAACACAAAATTAATAAAATTATCGATAAATGTCCAAACCTTTTTTCCGATCCTGATGAAAAACTTACCTACACCACCCTCGTTAAAGGTGAAATCCGGACAATTACCGAAACCCCCGTCTATTCCAAGCCATACCCGTATCCCATGGCATTAAAATACGAAATCGAACGACAAATTGAAGAACTCTTAGATAACGGAATAATAAGGAGATCGAAATCTCCGTATAACTCCCCAATTTGGATAGTTAGTAAAAAGTCAGATGCCTCTGGTGAAAAAAAGTTTCGAATGGTCGTAGATTATCGTAAACTCAATTCAGTTACGATCCCCGATAAATACCCCATACCAGAAATAAACGAAGTCCTTGCAAATCTGGGAAACAATAAACTATTTACGGTTATTGACTTAAAAAGTGGGTTCCATCAGATTCCACTTCGCGAGTCAGACATTGAAAAAACAGCATTTTCCGTAAACAACGGAAAATATGAATTCCTCCGCTTACCTTTCGGTTTAAAAAATGCTCCAGCCACATTCTAAAGAGCACGAGACGATGTCCTTCGTGAACATATAGGAGTAAGATGCTATGTTTACATCGATGATGTAATAATATTTGGCAAAAACGAAGAAGAACATTTTAAAAACATAGAATTAGTATTTCAAACCTTAGAAAATGCTAACATGAAAATCCAATTAGATAAATGTACATTTGCTAAAGAAGAAGTAGAATTTTTAGGATATGTAGTCAGTTCAAATGGGATAAAAACCAACCCCGAAAAAGTAGAAGCAGTAGCCAAATTTCCAGTTCCACAAACTCTCAAAGAATTTAGGTCCTTCCTAGGTATGTCAGGTTATTACCGACGATTTATCCAGGATTACGCAAAAATAGCTAAACCATTAACAGCACTGCTAAGAGGAGAAGCCGGTCATGTCTCCAAACGGAATTCGAAAAAAATAGAAATAGAATTAGACAGCGAGGCCTTGGAAGCATTTAATAAAATAAAAAATACTTTAGTATCCAAGGATATAGTTTTAGCGCATCCAAATTTCGATAAAGATTTTGAACTAACGACCGACGCCTCAGATTTCGCATTAGATGCCGTCCTATCGCAAGACGGTAGACCAATTACTTTCATATCAAGAACTTTAAGTAAAGCCGAAGAACATTATGCCACCAATGAGAAAGAAATGCTTGGTATAATATGGTCACTAAATTCACTTAGAAATTACCTCTACGGTTCAAAAAAAGTTAAAATTATCACCGATCATCAACCTCTTACCTATGCCTTAAGCCATAAGAATACTAATAGTAAAATGAAGCGATGGAAAGCCATTTTAGAAGAATATAACTATGAACTAACTTACAAACCTGGTAAAACAAATGTAGTTGCAGACGCCCTTTCAAGGATACCATTACAAATAAATTCACTCACACCTACGATTCATAGCGATGAAAGCTCAAGCCATAATTTAATCCCTTGTACAGAAGTTCCAATCAATGTTTTCAAAAATCAAATCTTTTTCAAAATTGACGAAATATCTTCATATCAATTTAAAATAATTTTTCCAACAGTGCATAGACATATAATTACAGAGCCAGAATACAACGAACAGTCATTGATTTCATACATGAAACGATACCTTAACCCATCCGTTATAAATGGAATTCATACTGAAGAAAGGATAATGGGTATGATACAAAATATCTATCCTATTCATTTTAGTAGCATTAAAAGCCGATATACCCAAAAACTAGTTGAAGACATTAGTGACGAACAAGAGCAGGAGAAAGTCATTTTAAAAGAACATTTAAGAGCACATAGGAATGCCACAGAAAATAAAACACAAATTCTCGAAACAAAATATTTTCCCGGTATGTTAAATAAAATAAAACGAATAATAGCCAACTGCACCGTTTGTAAAGAAAATAAGTATGAGAGACATCCCAATCAACCGAAAATTGCAAAAACTCCATTACCAACATATCCAGGACACACAGTTCATATCGATATATTTTTAACAGAAGGAAAAATAGTAATGACAGCTTTAGACAAATTTACAAAATACGCAGTAACAAAAAACCTAAGTTGCAGAGCAATAGAAGACGTCAGGAGACCTTTGAGAGATATTATATTTTTCTTCGGAGTACCAAAATTAATAGTTATCGACAATGAGCCATCCTTAAATTCAGCATCTTTAAAATTTATGATGAAAGACGAGTTAGGAATAGAAGTTCACACTACTCCTCCATACAAAAGCCAAGCTAACGGACAAGTGGAAAGGTTCCACTCTACATTAATTGAAATAATGCGCTGCATAAAAGAAAACGGTGGGCACAGAAATTTTGAAGAACTTTTAGAAAGAGCAGTATCCGAGTATAATCACTCAGTCCATTCCAATACATTAAAAAGACCAGTAGACCTATTTTTTCATAGAAATGTTACATTTACTCCCGATGGCATAGAAAGAACTAGACAAAGCAACTTAGAAAAAATAGCTGAGAAACAGAGAAAAGATATCGAATACCATAACAAAAATAAGAAGGAAATAAAATCATATCTACCAGGACAAATAATATTTGTTAAGAAAAATAGGAGATTAGGAACTAAGTTAAGTAAACCCTACAGTAAGGAAATAGTTAAGGAAGATAGAAATAGTACCGTGTTAACCGAAAAAGGACAAATAATTCACAAGGGTATAATACGTAACTAAATATGTACTGACATTTTTTTCCAGAATATTACTACCGCTATGCCTGGCGGAAGTACAAATCCTCGACTACTCAAACTCTCAATTAGTAACAGTAGAAAAGGGAACGGCTAGACTACAAACATTAACATTTAGAATAATACACGAAATTGACATAGAAAAATATACGGACACACTAGACCACATAGAAGCGACTATTAAAACTGAAACTATCCGCAAAAACCCTAACTACCCCTTCATATCCCATATAATAACACAAATAAGAGCCCAACTTAACAATTTAAAAGTAGAGCAAAAAATAAAAAGATCATTAAATTTCCTGGGTAGCGAATGGAAATGGATTGCAGGAAGTCCAGACCATGAAGACTACGAAATAATTTCAAGTAAGATAAATAATGTTTGCAAAATAATAATAATCAGGTATTAATTAACAAACTTACAATAGGCAAAATTAGCGAGATAACAAATATAACAAATAATATAATTAAAACCATGCAAAATGAAAATAGTTTAGAAATTGAAGCATTTTTACAGCTAAAATACAAATTAGAAATAATTAAGGAAGAAATTTTAAATATTGCATACGCTATACATTGGGCAAAAGCCAATATAATAAATTCTTTTATCTTATCAAATGAAGAAATAAATATTGTGAAAGAAGTAATAGACAATGACAATATTCCATATGTTAATTTAGACGAAGCACTCGAATTTTCCGAAATAAAAATTGCAACTAATGGCAAAATTATAATTTATATTGTTAGGGTCCCAACCGTAGATAACCAAAATTGTAAAACCTTAGATATTAGAGCAGTAAAAAATAACGGGAGAATCAATAAAATCAATTTTAATACAATTTTAAACTGTGAAAAGGGAATTTATGGAATAGAAAATTATTGTAAAAAATACAATTCCCTACAAATATGCTTAAGCAATAATGTAATAGATTTAAGTAATGATACTTGTATAAATAATCTTTTAAAAAGTCGTTTGCCAAACTGCACGGAGGTCAACAACCAACATATTCCAACCATAGAGGAAATGGGACCAGGAATAATATTTCTAAATAAATACAACGGAGAAATTTTAGTGAACAACGAACCTACACTTTTAAACGGAACCTTCATAATTTTGTATACCAACGTAACAATTGTTATCAACGGAAAAAAGTTCTATAACGAAGAAAGAACTGCAAGTAAACCACTACCAGCCATCCTTCAACCGTCATCCGCACCACTCAACATAGAAGAATTCCTCTCGCTGGAGATGCTGAAACAGCTTAACTTCAACAATACAAAAGAAGTAAGTCTGTTAGAAGCAGCAAACAGAGTAAAACACGGAACCAGCATCACGCTAATCATCCTTTTAATATTCATCGCCCTAATTTTCGGGAAGAAACTTCTGATCAAACAAAAAGAAGATGAACCCAACAAACTCTCACAACCGGCAATAGAAGGACTTAACCAAATTTTTAATACACCTAAAGATTCAAACGAGGACGTTTGAATTTCAAGGGGGGACTAGTTAGCACCCCATACATTCAAAAGTATCATATGATGCATTAAAATCATATGATACAAAGTAAAATAATATGACACCACTAAATCGCTGAGACTGCGACACGTGTAGTGGCAACCTGTGGGAAGCGCAACGTCAGCGAACTGCCAACCTGTGGGAAGCGCAGCGTCAGCAAATTCCGTACCCGTTGCAGCGGCAAACATAGGTCTAGCGTTAAGTATAATAAATTGTAAACTTTAGTTCTTAAATAGAATTCAATAAAGGAGCATAGCTCCAAGAAAACATTTTTTTTTTTAAAACCAACAAAACGTTTTTTAACTTATATACACATTTAGCAATCGATATCGAGATGCTTCAATTCATTAGTTTAACATATTTAAGTTAATTAACCTTCTTTATCTGACTGAAACTTACGTAAAGCCATAACGGTATAACGGCATTGCATTTGAAAGAATTTCGTAATCTTATACTTAGGTATAAAGTCGATTTTGTTGTATATACACATTTAGCAATCGATATCGAGATGGTTCAACTCATTAGTTTAAATTATCAAACCAATGCTTTATGTTCGACCCACCTCGTTTCAATAAATTAGCCACTAGAGCGTTAGCAAAGTTGAAACAAAAATGTGACTATTGCCAAGCGCCTGGTAGGAGTAAAAGAAAAATTGAAGACTTTACTGAGAGCTCTTTAAATTATCTAACCAATTCTTTATGTTTGACCCACCTCGTTCAAATAGTTTACCCGCTAAAACGTTACCAAAGTGATACAAAAATGTGACTATTGCCAAGCGCCTGGTAGGAGTAGGAGAAAGATTGAAGACTTTCCTGAGAGCTCTTTAAATTATCTAACAAATGTTTATGTTTGACCCACTTCGTTCAAATAGTTATAGTTATTAAGTTATCTAACCAATGCTTTAAGTTCGGCCCACCTCGTTTCAATAGTTTAGCCACTAGAGCGTTAGAAACGTTGAAACAAAAATGTGACTATTGCCAAGCGCCTGGTTAGAGCAGAAGAAAGTTTGAAGACTTTCCTGAAAGCCCTTTAAATTATCTAACCAATGTTTTATGTTTGACTCACCTCGTTCAAATAGTTTACCCGCTAGAGCGATATCAAAAGTGAAACAAAAATGTGACTATTGCAAAGCGCCTGGTTAGAGCAGAAGAAAGATTAGAGACTATGGTCAGAGCTCTTTAAATTATCTAACCAATGCTTTATGTTTGACTCACCTCGTTCAAATAGTTTACCCGCTAGAGCGTTATCAAAAGTGAAACAAAAATGTGACTATTGCCAAGCCCCTGATCGGAGTAGAAGAAAGATTGAAGACTTTCCTGAGAGCTCTTTAAATTATCTAACCAATGCTTTATGTTTGACCCACCTCGTTTTAATAGTTTAGCCTCAGAGCGTTAGCAAAGTTGAAACAAAAATGTGACTATTGCCAAGCCCCTGATAGGAGCAGAAGAAAGATTGAAGAGTTTCCTAAAAGCTCTTTAAATTATTTAACCAATGATTTATGTTTGACCCACCTCGTTCCAATAGTTTAGCCGCTAGAGCGTTATCAAAAGTGAAACAAAAATGTGACTATTGCCAAGCCCCTGGTAGGAGCAGAAAAAATTTGGGACTTTCCTGAGAGCTCTTTAAATTATCTAACCAATGCTTTATGTTTGACCTACGTGGCAAAGGTCACATTTTTGTTTCAACTTTGCTAACGCTCTGAGGCTAAACTATAGGAACATGTGACAATACAATGTGACTATTGCCAAGCGCCTGGTAGGAGTAGAAGAAAGACTGAAGATTTTCCTGAGAGCTCTTTAAATTATCTAACCAACGCTTTATGTTTGACCCACCTCGTTCCAATAGTTTAGCCTCAGAGCGTTAGCAAAGTTAAAACAAAAATGTGACTATTGCCAAGCCCCTGATAGAAGTAGAAGAAAGATTGAAGACTTTCCTGAGAGCTCTTTAAATTATCTAACCAATGCTAAAACGTTACCAAAGTGAAACAAAAATGTGACTATTGCCAAGCGCCTGGTAGGAGTAGAAAAAAAATTGACAACTTTCCTGAGAGCTCTTTAAATTATCCAACAAATGTTTTATGTTTGACCCACTTCGTTCAAATAGTTATAGTTATTAAGATATCTAACCAATGCTTTAAGTTCGGCCCACCTCGTTTCAATAGTTTAGCCACTAGAGCGTTAGAAACGTTGAAACAAAAATGTGACTATTGCCAAGCGCCTGGTTAGAGCAGAAGAAAGATTGAAGACTTTCCCGAAAGCCCTTTAAATTATCTAACCAATGTTTTATGTTTGACTCACCTCGTTCAAATAGTTTACCTGCTAGAGCGTTATCAAAAGTGAAGCAAAATTGTGACTTTTTCCAAGCCCCTGATAAAAGTAGAAAAAATAGTGAAGATTTTCCTAAGAGCTCTTTAAATTAGCTAACCAATGCTTTATGTTTGACCCACCTCGTTTCAATAGTTTAGCCGCTAGAGCGTTAGCAAAGTTGAAACAAAAATGTGACTATTGCCGAGCCCCTGGTAGGAGTAGAAGAAAGATTGAAGACTTTCCTGAGAGCTCTTTAGATTATCTAACCAATGTTTTATGTTTGACTCACCTCGTTCAAATAGTTTACCTGCTAGAGCGTTATCAAAAGTGAAACAAAAATGTGACTATTGCCAAGCCCCTGATAGGAGTAGAAGAAAGATTAAAGACTTTCCTTAGAGCTCTTTAAATTATCTAACCAATGAAACAAAAATGTCACTATTGCCGAGACCCTGGTAGGAGTAGAAGAAAGAGTAAAGATTTTCCTAAGAAACTTCTGATCAAACAAAAAGAAGATGAACCCAACAAACTCTCACAACCGGCAATAGAAGGACTTAGCCAAATTTTTAATATACCTAAAGATTCAAACGAGGACGTTTGAATTTCAAGGGGGGACTAGTTAGCACCCCATACATTCAAAAGTATCATATGATGCATTAAAATCATATGATACAAAGTAAAATAATATGACACCACTAAATCGCTGAGACTGCGACACGTGTAGTGGCAACCTGTGGGAAGCGCAACGTCAGCGAACTGCCAACCTGTGGGAAGCGCAGCGTCAGCAAATTCCATACCCGTTGCAGCGGCAAACATAGGTCTAGCGTTAAGTATAATAAATTGTAAACTTTAGTTCTTAAATAGAATTCAATAAAGGAGCATAGCTCCAAGAAAACATTTTTTTTATAAAAACCAACAAAATGTTTTTTAACTTATATACACATTTAGCAATCGATATCGTGATGCTTCAATTCATTAGTTTAACATATTTAAGTTAATTAACCTTCTTTATCTGACTGAAACTTACGTAAAGCCATAACGGTATAACGGCATTGCATTTGGAAGAATTTCGTAATCTTATACTTAGGTATAAAGTCGATTTTGTTGTATATACACAGTTAGCAATCGATATCGAGATGGTTCAACTCATTAGTTTACATTATCTAACCAATGCTTTATGTTCGACCCACCTCGTTTCAATAAATTAGCCACTAGAGCGTTAGCAAAGTTGAAACAAAAATGTGACTATTGCCAAGCGCCTGGTAGGAGTAAAAGAAAAATTGAAGACTTTACTGAGAGCTCTTTAAATTATCTAACCAATTCTTTATGTTTGACCCACCTCGTTCAAATAGTTTACCCGCTAAAACGTTACCAAAGTGAAACAAAAATGTGACTATTGCCAAGCGCCTGGTAGGAGTAGGAGAAAGATTGAAGACTTTCCTGAGAGCTCTTTAAATTATCTAACTTATGCTTTATGTTTGACCCACCTCGTTCCAATAGTTTAGCCTCAGAGCGTTAGCAAAGTTGAAAAAAAAATGTGACCATTGCCAAGCCCCTGATAGAAGTAGAAGAAAGATTGAAGACTTTCCTGAGAGCTCTTTAAATTATCTAACCAATGCTAAAACGTTACCAAAGTGAAACAAAAATGTGACTATTGCCAAGCGCCTGGTAGGAGTAGGAGAAAGATTGAAGGCTTTCCTGAGAGCTCTTTAAATTATCTAACCAATGCTTTATGTTTGACCCACCTCGTTCCAATAGTTTAGCCGCTAGAGCATTAGAAAAGTTGAAACAAAAATGTGACTATTGCCAAGCCCCTGATAGGAGTAGAAGAAAAATTGAAGACTTTCCTGAGAGCTCATTAAATTATCTAACCAATGCTTTATGTTTGACCCACCTCGTTCCAATAGTTTAGCCTCAGAGCGTTAGCAAAGTTGAAACAAAAATGTGACTATTTCCAAGCCTCTGGTAGGAGTAGAAGAAAAATTGGGGACTTTCCTAAAAGCTCTTTAAATTATCTAACCAATGCTTTACATTTGATCCACCACGTTACAACAGTTTAACCTCTAGAGCGTTAGCAAAGTTGAAACAAAAATGTGACTATTGCCAAGCCCCTGATAAGAGTAGAAGAAAGATTGAAGACTTTCCTGAAAGCTCTTTAAATTATCTAACCAATGCTTTATGTATGACTCACCTCGTTCTAATAGTTTAGCTGCTAAAGCGTTGCTAACGCTATTAAAACGAGGTGAGTCACACATAAAGCATTGGTTTGATAATTTAAAGAGCTCTTAAAAAAATCTTCAGTCTTTCTTCTACTCCTATCAGAGGCTTGGAAATAGTCACATTTTTTTCGCTTTTTATAACGCTCTAGCGGGTAAACTATTTGAACGAGGTGAATCGCACATAAAGCATTGGTTAGATAATTTAAAGAGCTCTCAGGAAAGTCTTCAATCTTTCTTCTACTCCTACCAGAGGCTCGGCAATAGTTACATGTTTGTTTCAACTTTGCTAACGCTCTAGCGGCTAAATTATTGGAACGAGGTGGGTCAAA
>JAPZAG010000774.1:0-23020 GCA_027475135.1 Bactrocera correcta | reverse complement strand
AAAATCGACTTTATACCTAAATATAATATTACGGAATTCTTCCAAATGTACTGTCGTTATGCCGCGATGGCTATATGCCAACTTCAGATCGTTAAGGAAGGTTAATTAACTTAGATATATTAAACTAACGATTTGAAGCATTTCGTTATCGATTGCTAAATGTTTATATACAAGAAAATTGACTTTATACCTTAATATAAGACTGCGGAATTCTTCCAAATGTACTGTCGTTATGCCGCCATGGCTTTATACAAACTTCAATACGTTAAAGAAGGTTAATTAACTGAAATATGCTAAACCAGTTATTTGAAGCATTTCGATATCGATTGCTAAATGCGTATATACAACAAAATCGACTTTATACCTAAATATAATATTAAGGAATTCTTCCAAATGTACTGTCGTTATGCCGCGATGGCTATATGCCAACTTCAGATCGTTAAAGAAGGTTAATTAACTTAGACATGTTAAACTAACGATTTGAAGCATTTCGTTATCGATTGCTAAATGTTTATATACAAGAAAATTGACTTTATACCTAAATATAAGACTGCGGAATTCTTCCAATTGTACTGTCGTTATGCCGCCATGGCTTTATATCAACTTCAATACGTTAAAGAAGGTTTATTAACTTAAATATGTTAAACAAATGATTTGAAGCATTTCGGTATCGATTGCTAAATGTGTATATACAAGAAAATTGGCTTTATACCTAAATATAAGATTACGGAATTCTTCTACATGCACTGTCGTTATGCCGCCGTGGCTTTATATCACCTTCATTACGTTGAGGAAGGTTAACTAACTTAAATATGTTAAACTAATAATTTGAAGCATTTCGTTATCGATTGCTTAATGTGTACATACAAGAAAATCGACTTTTTAACTAAATATAAGATTACGGAATTCTTCTGAATGCACTGCCGTTATGTCGCCATGGCTTTATATCAACTTCAATACTTTAAAAGAAGGTTAATTAACTTAAATATGTTAAACGAATGATTTGAAGCATTTCGATATCGATAGCTAAATGTGTATATACAAGAAAATCGACTTTTTACCTAAATATAAGATTACGGAATTCTTCCAAATGCACTGCCGTTATACCGTTTCGGCTTTATGAAACTTCAGTAAGATAAAGAAGGTTAATTAATTTAAAATATGTTAAACTAATGATTTGAAGCATTTCGATATCGATTGCTTAATGTGTATATACAACAAAATCGACTTTATACCTAAATATAAGATTACGGAATTCTTCCAAATCAACTGTCGTTATGCCGCCATGGCTTTATATCAACTTCAATACGTTAAAGAAGGTTAATTAACTTAAATATGTTAAACTAATGATTTGAAGCATTTCAACAAAATCGACTTTATACCTAAATATAAGATTACGGAATTCTTCTAAATGCACTGTCGTTATGCCGCCATGGCTTTATATCACCTTCATTACGGTAAAGAAGGTTAACTAACTTAATTATGTTAAACTAATGATTTGAAGCATTTCAATATCGATTGTTTAATGTTTAGGTACAAAAAAATCGACTTTATATCTAAATATAAGATAACGGAATTCATATAAATATAGAGCCGTTATGCCGTTATTGCTTTATGTAAACTTCAGTAAGATAAAGAAGGTTAATTAACCTAAATATGCTAAACCAGTTATTTGATGCATTTCGATATCGATTGCTAAATGTGTAAATACAAGAAAATCGATTTTATACCTAAATATAAAATTATAACATTACGGAATTCTTCTAAATGCACTGCCGTTACACCGTTAAGGCTTTATGTAGACCTCTGTAAGCTAAAAAGCTTTTATTAACTTAATATGTTAAACTAATGAGTTGAAGCATTTAGATATCGATAGCTAAATGTGTATGTACAAGAAAATCGACTTTATACCTAAATATAAGATAAGGGAATTCTTCTAAATGCACAGCCGTTATGCCGCCATGGCTTTATATCAACTTCAATACGTTAAAGAAGGTTAATTAACTCAAATATGTTAAACGAATGATTTGAAGCATTTCGATATCGATAGCTAAATGTGTATATACAAGAAAATCGACTTTTTACCTAAATATAAGATTACGGAATTCTTCCAAATGCACTGCCGTTATCCGTTTTGGCTTTATGTTAACTTCTGTTCGTTAAAGAAGGTTAATTAACTTAAATATGTTAAACTAATGATTTGAAACATTTCGATATCGCTTGCTAAATGTGTATTTACAAGAAAATCGAATTTATACCTAAATAGAAGATTACGGAATTCTTCTACATGCACTGCCGTTATGCCGCCATGGCTTTGTGTCAGTTTCAGTGCGTTAAAGAAGGTTAACTAACTTAAATATGTTAAACTAATTAGCATTTCGATATCGATTGCTAAATGTGTATGTACAACAAAATCGATTTTATACCTAAATATAAGATAACGGTATTCATATAAATATACTGCCGTTATGCCGTTATGGCTTTATGTAAACTTCAGTAAGAAAAAGAAGGTTAAAAAAAATTGCTAAACCAGTTATTTTAAGCATTTCGTTATCGATTGCTAAATGTGTAATTACAAGAAAATCGACTTTATACCAAAATATAAAATTATAACATTACGGAATTCTTCTAAATGCACTGCCGTTATACCCTTAAGGCTTAATGTAGACTTCAGTGAGCTAAAAAGCGTTTATTAACTTAATATGTTAAACTAATGATATGAAGCATTTCGATATCGATAGCTAAGTGTGTATATACAAGAAAACCGACTTTATACCTAAATATAAAGTTACGGAATTCTTCTACATGCACTGCCGTTATGCCGCCATGGCTATATGCCAACTTCAGATCGTTAAAGAAGGTTTATTAACTTAAATATGTTAAACGAATGATTTGAAGCATTTCGATATCGATAGCTAAATGTGTATATACAAGAAAATCGACTTTATACCTAAATATAATATTACGGAATTCTTCCAAATGTACTGTCGTTATGCCGCGATGGCTATATGCCAACTTCAGATCGTTAAGGAAGGTTAATTAACTTAGATATATTAAACTAACGATTTGAAGCATTTCGTTATCGATTGCTAAATGTTTATATACAAGAAAATTGACTTTATACCTAAATATAAGACTGCGGAATTCTTCCAAATGTACTGTCGTTATGCCGCCATGGTTTATATCAACTTCAATACGTTAAAGAAGGTTTATTAACTTAAATATGTTAAACAAATGATTTGAAGCATTTCGGTATCGATTGCTAAATGTGTATATACAAGAAAATTGGCTTTATACCTAAATATAAGATTACGGAATTCTTCTACATGCACTGTCGTTATGCCGCCGTGGCTTTATATCACCTTCATTACGTTGAGGAAGGTTAACTAACTTAAATATGTTAAACTAATAATTTGAAGCATTTCGTTATCGATTGCTTAATGTGTACATACAAGAAAATCGACTTTTTAACTAAATATAAGATTACGGAATTCTTCTGAATGCACTGCCGTTATGTCGCCATGGCTTTATATCAACTTCAATACGTTAAAGAAGGTTAATTAACTTAAATATGTTAAACGAATGATTTGAAGCATTTCGATATCGATAGCTAAATGTGTATATACAAGAAAATCGACTTTTTACCTAAATATAAGATTACGGAATTCTTCCAAATGCACTGCCGTTATACCGTTTCGGCTTTATGTAAACTTCAGTAAGATAAAGAAGGTTAATTAACTTAAATATGTTAAACTAATGATTTGAAGCATTTCGATATCGATTGCTTAATGTGTATATACAACAAAATCGACTTTATACCTAAATATAAGATTACGGAATTCTTCCAAATCAACTGTCGTTATGCCGCCATGGCTTTATATCAACTTCAATACGTTAAAGAAGGTTAATTAACTTAAATATGTTAAACTAATGATTTGAAGCATTTCAACAAAATCGACTTTATACCTAAATATAAGATTACGGAATTCTTCTAAATGCACTGTCGTTATGCCGCCTTGGCTTTATATCACCTTCATTACGGTAAAGAAGGTTAACTAACTTAATTATGTTAAACTAATGATTTGAAGCATTTCAATATCGATTGCTAAATGTTTAGGTACAAAAAAATCGACTTTATACCTAAATATAAGATAACGGAATTCATATAAATATAGAGCCGTTATGCCGTTATTGCTTTATGTAAACTTCAGTAAGATAAAGAAGGTTAATTAACTTAAATATGCTAAACCAGTTATTTGATGCATTTCGATATCGATTGCTAAATGTGCAAATACAAGAAAATCGACTTTATACCTAAATATAAAATTATAACATTACGGAATTCTTCTAAATGCACTGCCGTTACACCGTTAAGGCTTTATGTAGACCTCTGTAAGCTAAAAAGCGTTTATTAACTTAATATGTTAAACTAATGAGTTGAAGCATTTAGATATCGATAGCTAAATGTGTATGTACAAGAAAATCGACTTTATACCTAAATATAAGATTACGGAATTCTTCTAAATGCACTGCCGTTATGCCGCCATGGCTTTATATCAACTTCAATACGTTAAAGAAGGTTAATTAACTCAAATATGTTAAACGAATGATTTGAAGCATTTCGATATCGATAGCTAAATGTGTATATACAAGAAAATCGACTTTTTACCTAAATATAAGATTACGGAATTCTTCCAAATGCACTGCCGTTATACCGTTTTGGCTTTATGTTAACTTCTGTTCGTTAAAGAAGGTTAATTAACTTAAATATGTTAAACTAATGATTTGAAACATTTCGAAATCGCTTGCTAAATGTGTATTTACAAGAAAATCGAATTTATACCTAAATAGAAGATTACGGAATTCTTCTACATGCACTGCCGTTATGCCGCCATGGCTTTGTGTCAGTTTCAGTGCGTTAAAGAAGGTTAACTAACTTAAATATGTTAAACTAATTAGCATTTCGATATCGATTGCTAAATGTGTATGTACAACAAAATCGATTTTATACCTAACTATAAGATAACGGTATTCATATAAATATCCCGCCGTTATGCCGTTATGGCTTTATGTAAACTTCAGTAAGATAAAGAAGGTTTATTAACTTAAATATGCTAAACCAGTTATTTTAAGCATTTCGTTATCGATTGCTAAATGTTTTATTACAAGAAAATCGACTTTATACCAAAATATAAAATTATAACATTACGGAATTCTTCTAAATGCACTGCCGTTATACCCTTAAGGCTTAATGTAGACTTCAGTAAGCTAAAAAGCGTTTATTAACTTAATATGTTAAACTAATGATATGAAGCATTTCGATATCGATAGCTAAGTGTGTATATACAAGAAAATCGACTTTATACCTAAATATAAGAATACGGAATTCTTCTACATGCACTGCCGTTATGCCGCCATGGCTATATGCCAACTTCAGATCGTTAAAGAGGGTTAATTAACATAAATATGTTAAAGTAATGATTTGAAGCATTTCGATATCGATTGCCTAATGCATATATACCAGAAAATCGACTTTATATCTAAATATAAGACTACGGAATTCTTCCAAATGTACTGTCGTTATGCCGCCATGGCTTTATATCAACTTTAATACGTTAAAGAAGGTTAATTAACTTAAATATGTTAAACTAATGATTTGAATTATTTCGACTTTATACCTAAATATAAGATTACGGAATTCTTCTAAATGCACTGTCGTTATGCGACCAGGGCTTTATAACACCTTCATTACGTTAAAGAAGGTTAACTAACTTAAATATGTTAAACTAATTAGCATTTCGATATCGATTGCTAAATATGTATGTACAACAAAATCGATTTTATACCTAAATATAAGATAACGGTATTCATATAAATATACTGCCGCTATGCCGTTAAGGCTTTATGTAAACTTCAGTAAGATAAAGAAGGTTAATTAACTTAAATATGCTAAACCAGTTTTTTGAAGCATTTCGATATCGATTGCTAAATGTGTAATTACAAGAAAATTGACTTTATACCTAAATACAAAATTATAACATTACGGAATTCTTCTAAATGCACTGCCGTTATACTGTTAAGGCTTTATGTAGACTTCAGTAAGCTAAAAAGCATTTATTAACTTAATATGTTAAACTAATGATTTGAAGCATTTCGATATCGATAGCTAAATGTGTATATACAAGAAAATTGACTTTATACAAAAATATAAGACTACGGAATTCTTCCAAATGTATTGTCGTTATATCGCCATGGCTTTATGCCAACTTCCGTTCGTTAAAGAAGGTTTATTAACATAAAAATGTTAAAGTAATGATTTGAAGCATTTCGATATCGATTGCTAAATGTGTCTATATAACAAAATTGACTTTATACCTAAATATAAGATAACTGATTTCTTCTAAATGCACTGCCGTTATGCCGTTATGGCTTTACGTAAACTTTATTAAGATAAAGAAGGTTAATTAACTTAAATATGCTAAACCAGTCATTTTAAGCATTTCGATATCGATTGCTAAATGTGTAATTACAAGAAAATTGACTTTATACCTAAATATAAGACTGCGGAATTCTTCCAAATGTTCTGTCGTTATGCCGCCATGGTTTTATATAAACCCTTAAATACGTTAAAGAAGGTTAATTAACTTAATTATGTTAATCTAATGCTTTGAAGCATTTCGATATCGATTGCTAAATGCGTATGTACAACAAAATCAACTTTATACCTAAATATAAGATAACGTAATTCTTCTAAATGCACTGTCGTTATGGCGCCATGGCTTTATATCACCTTCATTACGTTAAGGAAGGTTAATTAACTTAAATATGTTAAACTAGTGATTTGAAGCATTTCGATATCGATTGCTAAATGCGTATATTTATACAACAAAATCGACTTTATACCTAAATATAAGATTACGGTATTCTTCTAAATGCACTTCCGTTATGCCGCCATAGCTTTATGCACACTTCAGTCCGTTAAAGAAGGTTAATGAACTTAAATATTATAAACTAATGATTTGAAGCATTTCGATATCGATTGCTAAATGAGTATATACAAGAAAATCGACTTTATACCTAAATATAAATTTATAACATTACGGAATTCTTCTAAATGGACTGCCGTTATACCGTTAAGGCTTTATGTAGACTTCAGTAAGCTAAAAGATGTTTATTAACTTGTGTATATAAAAGAAAATCGACTTTATACCTAAATATAAGATTACAGAATTCTACTACATGCACTGCCGTAATGCCGCCGTGGCTATATGCCAACATCAGATCGTTAAAGAAGGTTTATTAACTTAAATATGTTAAGCTAATGAGTCGAAGCATCGCGATATCGATTGCTTAATGTGTCTATACAACAAAATCGACTTTATACCTAAATATAAGATAACGTAATTCTTCTAAATGCACTGTCGTTATGCCGCCATGGCTTTATATCAACTTCAATACGTTAAAGAAGGTTAATTAACTTAAATATATTAAACTAATGATTTTAAACAATTCGATATCGATTGCTAAATGTGTATGTACAACAAAATCGACTTTATACCTAAATATGTCAACTTCAGTTCGCTAAAGGAGGTTTACTAACTTAAATATGTTAAACCAGTTATCTAAAGGCATTTCGATATCGATTGCGAAATATATATATACAAGAAAATCGACTTTATACCTAAATATAAGATTACGGAATTCTTCCACATGTACTGCCGTTATGCCGCCATGGCTTTATATCACCTTCAATACGTTAAAGAAGGTTAATTATTTTAAATATGTTAAACTAATGGTTTGAAGCATTTCGATATCGATAGCTAAATGTGTAAATAAAAGAAAATCGACTTTATACCTAAAAATAAAATTATAACTTTACGGAATTCTTCTAAATGCACTGGTGTTATACCGTTAAGGCTTTATGTAGACTTCAGTAAGCTAAAAAGCGTTTATTATCTTAATATGTTAAACTAATGATTTGGAGCATTTTGATATCGATAGCTAAATGTGTTTATACAAGAAAATCGACTTTATACCTAAATGTGAGATTACGGATATCTTTTACATGCACTGCCGTAATGCCGCCGTGGCTATATGCCAACTTCAGATCGTTAAAGAAGGTTTATTAACTTAAATATGTTAAGCTAATGAGTCGAAGCATCGCGATATCGATAGTTAAATGTGTATATACAAGAAAATCGACTTTATACCTTAGTATAAGATAACGGAGTTCTTATAAAGAAGCTTTATTAACATAAATATGTTAAACTAATGATTTTAAGCATTTCGATATCGATTGCTAAATGAGTATATACAAGAAAATCGAATTTATACCTTAATATAAGATAAAGGAATTCTTCTAAATGCACTGTCGTTATGCCGTTAAGGCTTTATGTAGACTTCAGATCGTTAAAGAAGGTTTATTAACTTAAATATGTTAAACCAGTTATCTGAAGCATTTCAATATCGATTGAGAAATGTATATATACAAGAAAATCGACTTTATACCTAAATATAAGATTACGGAATTCTTCCAAATGCACTGCCGTTATACCGTTATGGCTTTATGTAAACTTCAGTAAGATAAAGAAGGTTAATTAACTTAAATATGTTAAACTAATGATTTGAAGCATTTCGATATCGATTGCTATATGTATATATACAAGAAAATCGACTTTATACCTAAATATAAGATAACGGAATTCTTTTAAATGCACTGTCGTTATGCCGTTAAGGCTTTATGTAGACTTCAGTAAGATAGAGAGGGTTAATTAACTTAAATATATTAAACTAATGATTTGAAGCATTTCAAAATCGATTGCTAAATATGTAAATACAAGAAAATCGACTTTATCCCTAAATAGAAGATTACGAAATTCTTCTAATTACACTGCAGTTATACCGTTAAGGCTTTATGTAAATTTCAGTACGTTAAAGAAGGTTAATTTACTTAAATATGCTAAACTAATGATTTGAAGCATTTCGATATCGATTGCTTAATGTGTATGTACAAGAAAATCGATTTTTTATCTAAATAAAAGATTACGGAATTCACCCAAATATACTGCCGTTATGCCGCTATGGCGTTATGTAAACTTCGGTGATATAAAGAAGGTCAATTAACCTAAATATGCTAAACCAGTTATTTGAAGCATTTCGATATCGATTACTAAATGCGTATATACAAGAAAATCGACTTTATACCTAAATATAAGATTACGGAAATCTTCTAAATTCACTGTCGTTATGCCGTTAAGGCTTTTGTAGACTTCAGTAAGATAAAGAGGGTTAATTAACATAAATATGTTAAACTAATGATTCGAAGCATTTCGATATCGATTGCTAAATGACTGTATACAAAAAAATCGACTTTATTCCTAAATATAAGATTACGGAATTCTTCTAAATGCACTGCAGTTATACCGTTTTGGCTTTATATAAATTTCAGTACGTTAAAGAAGTTTAATCTACTTAAATATGCTAGACTAATGATTTGAAGCATTTCGATATCGATTGCTAAATGTGGATATACAAGAAAATCGACTTAATACTTAAATATAAGATTAGGGAATTCTTCCAAACGTACTGTCGTTAAGCCGCCATGGCTTTGTATCAACTTCAATACGTTAAAGAAGGTTAATTATTTTAAACATGTTAAACTTATGGTTTGAAGCATTTCGATATCGACTGCTAAATGTGTAAATACAAGAAAACCGACTTTATACCTAAATATAAGATTAGGGAATTCTTCCAAATGTACTGTCGTTAAGCCGCCATGGCTTTGTATAACTTCAATATGTTAAAGAAGGTTAATTATTTTAAATATGTTAAACTTATGGTTTGAAGCATTTCGATATCGATAGCAAAATGTGCATATACAAGAAAATCGACTTTATACCTAAATATAAGATTATGGAATTCTTGTACATGCACTGCCGTTATGCCGCCATGGCTATGTGCCCACTTCAGATCGTAAAAGAAGGTTTATTAACTTAAATATGTTAAACTTACGAGCTGAAGCATCTCGATATCGATTGCTAAATGTGTATGTACAACAAAATCGACTTTATACCTAAATATAAGATTACGGAATTCTTCCAAATGTACTGTCGTTATGCCGCCATGGCTTTATATCAACTTCAATACGTTAAAGAAGGTTAATTAACTTAAATATGTTAAACTAATGATTTTAACCATTTCGATATCGATTGCTAAATGCATATATATAACAAAATTGACTTTATGCTTAAATATAAGATTAGGGAATTCTTCTAAATGCACTGTCGTTATGCCGCCCTGGCTTTATATCACCTTCATTACGTTAAAGAAGGTTAATTAACTTAAATATGTTAAACTATTGATTTGAAGCATTTCGATATCGATTGCTAAATGTGTATGTACAACAAAATCGACTTTATACCTAAATAGGTCAACTTCAGTTCGCTAAAGGAGGTTTACTAACTTAAATATGTTAAACCAGTTATCTGAAGCATTTCGATAACGATTGCGAAATATATATATACAAGAAAATCGACTTTATACCTAAATATAAGATTACGGAATTCTTCCACATGTACTGCCGTTATGCCGCCATGGCTTTATATCACCTTCAATACGTTAAAGAAGGTTAATTATTTTAAATATGTTAAACTAATGGTTTGAAGCATTTCGATATCGATAGCTAAATGTGTAAATAAAAGAAAATCGACTTTATACCTAAAAATAAAATTATAACTTTACGGAATTCTTCTAAATGCACTGGTGTTATACCGTTAAGGCTTTATGTAGACTTCAGTAAGCTAAAAAGCGTTTATTATCTTAATATGTTAAACTAATGATTTGGAGCATTTTGATATCGATAGCTAAATGTGTTTATACAAGAAAATCGACTTTATACCTAAATGTGAGATTACGGAATTCTTTTACATGCACTGCCGTTATGCCGCCATGGCTATATGCCAACTTCAGATCGTTAAAAAGGTTTATTAACTTAAATATGTTAAACTAATGATTTGAAGCATGTCGTTATCGATTGCTTAATGCGTATATACAAGAAAATCGACTTTATACCTAAATATAAGATAACGTAATTCTTCTAAATGCACTGCTGTTATGCTGTTATGGCTTTATATAAATTTCAGTACGTTAAAGAAGGTTATACCTAAATGTGAGATTATGGAATTCTTTTACATGCACTGCCGTTATGCCGCCATGGCTATATGCCAACTTCAGATCGTTAAAAAGGTTTATTAACTTAAATATGTTAAACTAATGATTTGAAGCATGTCGTTATCGATTGCTTAATGCGTATATACAAGAAAATCGACTTTATACCTAAATATAAGATAACGGAATTCTTCTAAATGCACTGCCGTTATGCTGTTATGGCTTTATATAAATTTCAGTACGTTAAAGAAGGTTAATTTACTCAAATATGTTAAACTAATGATTTGAGCATTTCGATATCGATCGCTAAATGTGTATGTGCAAGAAAATCGATTTTATACCTAAATAAAAGCTTACGGAATTCACCCAAATATACTGCCGTTATGCCGTTATGGCTTTATATAAACTTCAGTAAGATAAAGAAGGTTAATTAACCTAAATATGCTAAACCAGTTATTTGAAGCATTTCGATATCGATTGCTAAATGCGTATATACAACAAAATCGAATTTATACCTAAATATAAGATTACGGAATTCTTCTGAATGCTCTGTCGTTAGGCCGCCATGGCTTTATATCACCTTCATTACGTTAAAGAAGGTTAATTATTTTAAATATGTTAAACTATTGGTTTGAAGAATTTCGATATCGATTGCTAAATGCGTATATATAACGAATTCGGCTATTTATCTAAATATAAGATTACGGAATTCTTCGAAATACACTGCCGTTATGCCGTTATGGCTTTATATAAATTTCAGTACGTTAAAGAAGGTTAATTTACTTAAATATGCTAAACTAATGATTTGAAGCATTTCGATATCGATTGCTAAATGTGTATGTACAACAAAATCGACTTTATACCTAAATATAAGATTACGGAATTCTGCCACATATACTGCCGTTATGTCGTTATGGCTTTATGTAAACTTCAGTAAGATAAAGAAGGTTAATTAACTTAAATATGCTAAACCAGTTATTTGAAGCATTTTGATATCGATTGCAAAATGTGTATATACAAGAAAATCGACTTTATACCTTAATATAGGATTACGGAATTCTTCCACATGTACTGTCGTTATGCCGCCATGGTTTTGTATCACCTTCAATACGTTAAAGAAGGTTAATTATTTTAAATATGTTAAACTAATGGTTTGAAGCATTTCGATATCGATTGCTAAATGTGTAAATACAAGAAAATCGACTTTATACCTAAATATAAAATTATAACATTACGGAATTCTTCTAAATGCACTGCTGTTATAACGTTAAGGCTTTATGTAGACTTCAGTAAGCTAAAACATGTTTATTAACTTAATAAGTTAAACTAATGATTTGAAGCATTTCGATATCGATAGCTAAATGCGTATATACAAAAAAATCGAATTTATACCTAAATATAAGGTTACTGAATTCTTCTACATGAACTGCCGTTATGCCGTCATGGCTATATGCAAACTGCAGATCGTTAAAGAAGGTTTGTTAACTTAAATATGTTAAACTAATGAGTTGAACCATCTCGATATCGATTGCTAAATGTGTATATACAACAAAACCGACTTTATTTCTAGATATAATATTACGGAATTCTTCCAAATGCACTGCCGTTAACCGTTATGGCTTTATGTAAACTTCAGTAAGAAACAGAAGGATAATTAACTTAATGTGTTAAACTAATGATTTGAGGCATATCGATATCGATTGCTTAATGCATATATGCAAGAAAATCGACTTTATACCTAAATATAAGATTACAAAATTCTTCTTAAAGCATTGTCGTTATGCCGCCATGGCTTTACGCCAACTTCCGTTCGTTAAAGAAGATAAATTAACTTAAATATGTTAAACTAATGATTTGAAGCATTTCGATATCGATTGCTAAATGTGTATATATAAGAAAATTGACTTTATACATAAATATAAGATTACGGAATTTTTATAAATGCACTGCCGTTATGCCGCCAAGGGTTTAAGCCAACTTCCGTTCGTTAAAGAAGGTTTATTAACTTAAATATGTTAAACTAATGATTTGAAGCATTTCGATATCGATTGCTAAATGTGTATATATAAGTAAATCGACTTTATACAATAATATAAGATAACGGAATTCTTCTAAATGCACTGCTTTTATGCCGTTATGGATTTATGTTCAGTTCGTTAAAGAAGGTTTATTAACTTAAATATTTTAAACCAGTTATTTGAAGCATTTCGATATCGATTGCTTAATGCATATTAACAAGAAAATCGACTTTATACCTAAATATAAGATTACGGAATTCTTCCAAATGTACTGTCGTTATGCCGCCATGGCTTTATATCAACTTTAATACGTTAAAGAAGGTAAATTAACTTAAATTTGGTAAACTAATGAGTTGAAGCATTTCGATATCGCTTGCTTAATGTGTATATATAACAAAATTGACTTTATACTTAAATATAAGATTAGGGAATTCTCTAAATGCACTGTCGTTATGCCGCCCTGGCTTTATATCACCTTCATTACGTTAAAGAAGGTTAATTAACTTAAATATGTTAAACTAATGATTAGAAGCATTTCGATATCGATAGCCAAATGTGTATATACAAGAAAATCGACTTTATACCTAAATATAAGATTACGGAATTCTTCCAAATGTACTGTCGTTATGCCGCCATGGCTTTATATCAACTTCATTACGTTAAAGAAGGTTAATTAACTTAAATATGTTAAACTAATGCTTTTAACCATTTCGATATCGATTGCTAAATGCATATATATAACAAAATTGACTTTATACTTAAATATAAGATTAGGGAATTCTTCTAAATGCACTGTCGTTATGCCGCCCTGGCTTTATATCACCTTCAGATCGTTAAAGAAGGTTTATTAACTTAAATATGTTAAACTAATGATTTGAAGCATTTCGATATCGATTGCTAAATGTGTATGTACAACAAAATCGACTTTATACCTAAATATGTCAACTTCAGTTCGCTAAAGGAGGTTTACTAACTTAAATATGTTAAACCAGTTATCTGAAGCATTTCGATATCGATTGCGAAATATATATATACAAGAAAATCGACTTTATACCTAAATATAAGATTACGGAATTCTTCCACATATACTGCCGTTATGCCGACATGGCTTTATATCACCTTCAATACGTTAAAGAAGGTTAATTATTTTAAATATGTTAAACTAATGGTTTGAAGCATTTCGATATCGATAGCTAAATGTGTAAATAAAAGAAAATCGACTTTATACCTAAAAATAAAATTATAACTTTACGGAATTCTTCTAAATGCACTGGTGTTATACCGTTAAGGCTTTATGTAGACTTCAGTAAGCTAAAAAGCGTTTATTATCTTAATATGTTAAACTAATGATTTGGAGCATTTTGATATCGATAGCTAAATGTGTTTATACAAGAAAATCGACTTTATACCTAAATGTGAGATTACGGAATTCTTTTACATGCACTGCCATTATGCCGCCATGGCTATATGCCAACTTCAGATCGTTAAAAAGGTTTATTAACTTAAATATGTTAAACTAATGATTTGAAGCATGTCGTTATCGATTGCTTAATGCGTATATACAAGAAAATCGACTTTATACCTAAATATAAGATAACGTAATTCTTCTAAATGCACTGCCGTTATGCTGTTATGGCTTTATATAAATTTCAGTACGTTAAAGAAGGTTATACCTAAATGTGAGATTACGGAATTCTTTTACATGCACTGCCGTTATGCCGCCATGGCTATATGCCAACTTCAGATCGTTAAAAAGGTTTATTAACTTAAATATGTTAAACTAATGATTTGAAGCATGTCGTTATCGATTGCTTAATGCGTATATACAAGAAAATCGACTTTATACCTAAATATAAGATAACGGAATTCTTCTAAATGCACTGCCGTTATGCTGTTATGGCTTTATATAAATTTCAGTACGTTAAAGAAGGTTAATTTACTCAAATATGTTAAACTAATGATTTGAGCATTTCGATATCGATCGCTAAATGTGTATGTGCAAGAAAATCGATTTTATACCTAAATAAAAGCTTACGGAATTCACCCAAATATACTGCCGTTATGCCGTTATGGCTTTATATAAACTTCAGTAAGATAAAGAAGGTTAATTAACCTAAATATGCTAAACCAGTTATTTGAAGCATTTCGATATCGATTGCTAAATGCGTATATACAACAAAATCGAATTTATACCTAAATATAAGATTACGGAATTCTTCTGAATGCTCTGTCGTTAGGCCGCCATGGCTTTATATCACCTTCATTACGTTAAAGAAGGTTAATTATTTTAAATATGTTAAACTATTGGTTTGAAGAATTTCGATATCGATTGCTAAATGCGTATATATAACGAATTCGGCTATATATCTAAATATAAGATTACGGAATTCTTCGAAATACACTGCCGTTATGCCGTTATGGCTTTATATAAATTTCAGTACGTTAAAGAAGGTTAATTTACTTAAATATGCTAAACTAATGATTTGAAGCATTTCGATATCGATTGCTAAATGTGTATGTACAACAAAATCGACTTTATACCTAAATATAAGATTACGGAATTCTGCCACATATACTGCCGTTATGTCGTTATGGCTTTATGTAAACTTCAGTAAGATAAAGAAGGTTAATTAACTTAAATATGCTAAACCAGTTATTTGAAGCATTTTGATATCGATTGCAAAATGTGTATATACAAGAAAATCGACTTTATACCTAAATATAGGATTACGGAATTCTTCCACATGTACTGTCGTTATGCCGCCATGGTTTTGTATCACCTTCAATACGTTAAAGAAGGTTAATTATTTTAAATATGTTAAACTAATGGTTTGAAGCATTTCGATATCGATTGCTAAATGTGTAAATACAAGAAAATCGACTTTATACCTAAATATAAAATTATAACATTACGGAATCCTTCTAAATGCACTGCTGTTATACCGTTAAGGCTTTATGTAGACTTCAGTAAGCTAAAACATGTTTATTAACTTAATAAGTTAAACTAATGATTTGAAGCATTTCGATATCGATAGCTAAATGCGTATATAAAAAAAAATCGAATTTATACCTAAATATAAGGTTACTGAATTCTTCTACATGAACTGCCGTTATGCCGTCATGGCTTTATGCAAACTGCAGATCGTTAAAGAAGGTTTGTTAACTTAAATATGTTAAACTAATGAGTTGAACCATCTCGGTATCGATTGCTAAATGTGTATATACAACAAAACCGACTTTATTTCTAGATATAATATTACGGAATTCTTCCAAATGCACTGCCGTTAACCGTTATGGCTTTATGTAAACTTCAGTAAGAAAAAGAAGGATAGTTAACTTAAATATGTTAAACTAATGATTTGAGGCATATCGATATCGATTGCTTAATGCATATATGCAAGAAAATCGACTTTATACCTAAATATAAGATTACAGAATTCTTCTTAATGCATTGTCGTTATGCCGCCATGGCTTTACGCCAACTTCCGTTCGTTAAAGAAGATAAATTAACTTAAATATGTTAAACTAATGATTTGAAGCATTTCGATATCGATTGCTAAATGTGTATATATAAGAAAATTGACTTTATACATAAATATAAGATTACGGAATTCTTCCAAATGCACTGCCGTTATGCCGCCAAGGGTTTAAGCCAACTTCCGTTCGTTAAAGAAGGTTTATTAACTTAAATATGTTAAACTAATGATTTGAAGCATTTCGATATCGATTGCTAAATGTGTATATATAAGAAAATCGACTTTATACAATAATATAAGATAACGGAATTCTTCTAAATGCACTGCTTTTATGCCGTTATGGATTTATGTTCAGTTCGTTAAAGAAGGTTTATTAACTTAATTATTTTAAACCAGTTATTTGAAGCATTTCGATATCGATTGCTTAATGCATATTAACAAGAAAATCGACTTTATACCTAAATATAAGATTACGGAATTCTTCCAAATGTACTGTCGTTATGCCGCCATGGCTTTATATCAACTTTAATACGTTAAAGAAGGTAAATTAACTTAAATTTGGTAAATTAATGAGTTGAAGCATTTCGATATCGCTTGCTAAATGTGTATATATAACAAAATTGACTTTATACTTAAATATAAGATTAGGGAATTCTTCTAAATGCACTGTCGTTATGCCGCCCTGGCTTTATATCACCTTCATTACGTTAAAGAAGGTTAATTAACTTAAATATGTTAAACTAATGATTAGAAGCATTTCGATATCGATAGCTAAATGTGTAGATACAAGAAAATCGACTTTATACCTAAATATAAGATTACGGAATTCTTCCAAATGTACTGTCGTTATGCCGCCATGGCTTTATATCAACTTCAATACGTTAAAGAAGGTTAATTAACTTAAATATGTTAAACTAATGATTTTAACCATTTCGATATCGATTGCTAAATGCATATATATAACAAAATTGACTTTATACTTAAATATAAGATTAGGGAATTCTTCTAAATGCACTGTCGTTATGCCGCCCTGGCTTTATATCACCTTCATTACGTTAAAGAAGGTTAATTAACTTAAATATGTTAAACTAATGATTTGAAGCATTTCGATATCGATTGCTAAATGTGTATGTACAACAAAATCGACTTTATACCTAAATATGTCAACTTCAGTTCGCTAAAGGAGGTTTACTAACTTAAATATGTTAAACCAGTTATCTGAAGCATTTCGATATCGATTGCGAAATATATATATACAAGAAAATCGACTTTATACCTAAGTGTGAGATTACGGAATTCTTTTACATGCACTGCCGTTATGCCGCCATGGCTATATGCACACTTCAGATCGTTAAAAAGGTTTATTAACTTAAATATGTTAAACTAATGATTTGAAGCATGTCGTTATCGATTGCTTAATGCGTATATACAAGAAAATCGACTTTATACCTAAATATAAGATAACGTAATTCTTCTAAATGCACTGCCGTTATGCTGTTATGGCTTTATATAAATTTCAGTACGTTAAAGAAGGTTATACCTAAATGTGAGATTACGGAATTCTTTTACATGCACTGCCGTTATGCCGCCATGGCTATATGCCAACTTCAGATCGTTAAAAAGGTTTATTAACTTAAATATGTTAAACTAATGATTTGAAGCATGTCGTTATCGATTGCTTAATGCGTATATACAAGAAAATCGACTTTATACCTAAATATAAGATAACGGAATTCTTCTAAATGCACTGCCGTTATGCTGTTATGGCTTTATATAAATTTCAGTACGTTAAAGAAGGTTAATTTACTCAAATATGTTAAACTAATGATTTGAGCATTTCGATATCGATCGCTAAATGTGTATGTGCAAGAAAATCGATTTTATACCTAAATAAAAGCTTACGGAATTCACCCAAATATACTGCCGTTATGCCGTTATGGCTTTATATAAACTTCAGTAAGATAAAGAAGGTTAATTAACCTAAATATGCTAAGCCAGTTATTTGAAGCATTTCGATATCGATTGCTAAATGCGTATATACAACAAAATCGAATTTATACCTAAATATAAGATTACGGAATTCTTCTGAATGCTCTGTCGTTAGGCCGCCATGGCTTTATATCACCTTCATTACGTTAAAGAAGGTTAATTATTTTAAATATGTTAAACTATTGGTTTGAAGAATTTCGATATCGATTGCTAAATGCGTATATATAACGAATTCGGCTATATATCTAAATATAAGATTACGGAATTCTTCGAAATACACTGCCGTTATGTCGTTATGGCTTTATGTAAACTTCAGTAAGATAAAGAAGGTTAATTAACTTAAATATGCTAAACCAGTTATTTGAAGCATTTTGATATCGATTGCAAAATGTGTATATACAAGAAAATCGACTTTATACCTAAATATAGGACTACGGAATTCTTCCACATGTACTGTCGTTATGCCGCCATGGTTTTGTATCACCTTCAATACGTTAAAGAAGGTTAATTATTTTAAATATGTTAAACTAATGGTTTGAAGCATTTCGATATCGATTGCTAAATGTGTAAATACAAGAAAATCGACTTTATACCTAAATATAAAATTATAACATTACGGAATTCTTCTAAATGCACTGCTGTTATAACGTTAAGGCTTTATGTAGACTTCAGTAAGCTAAAACATGTTTATTAACTTAATAAGTTAAACTAATGATTTGAAGCATTTCGATATCGATAGCTAAATGCGTATATAAAAAAAAATCGAATTTATACCTAAATATAAGGTTACTGAATTCTTCTACATGAACTGCCGTTATGCCGTCATGGCTATATGCAAACTGCAGATCGTTAAAGAAGGTTTGTTAACTTAAATATGTTAAACTAATGAGTTGAACCATCTCGATATCGATTGCTAAATGTGTATATACAACAAAACCGACTTTATTTCTAGATATAATATTACGGAATTCTTCCAAATGCACTGCCGTTAACCGTTATGGCTTTATGTAAACTTCAGTAAGAAAAAGAAGGATAGTTAACTTAAATATGTTAAACTAATGATTTGAGGCATATCGATATCGATTGCTTAATGCATATATGCAAGAAAATCGACTTTATACCTAAATATAAGATTACAGAATTCTTCTTAATGCATTGTCGTTATGCCGCCATGGCTTTACGCCAACTTCCGTTCGTTAAAGAAGATAAATTAACTTAAATATGTTAAACTAATGATTTGAAGCATTTCGATATCGATTGCTAAATGTGTATATATAAGAAAATTGACTTTATACATAAATATAAGATTACGGAATTTTTATAAATGCACTGCCGTTATGCCGCCAAGGGTTTAAGCCAACTTCCGTTCGTTAAAGAAGGTTTATTAACTTAAATATGTTAAACTAATGATTTGAAGCATTTCGATATCGATTGCTAAATGTGTATATATAAGAAAATCGACTTTATACAATAATATAAGATAACGGAATTCTTCTAAATGCACTGCTTTTATGCCGTTATGGATTTATGTTCAGTTCGTTAAAGAAGGTTTATTAACTTAAATATTTTAAACCAGTTATTTGAAGCATTTCGATATCGATTGCTTAATGCATATTAACAAGAAAATCGACTTTATACCTAAATATAAGATTACGGAATTCTTCCAAATGTACTGTCGTTATGCCGCCATGGCTTTATATCAACTTTAATACGTTAAAGAAGGTAAATTAACTTAAATTTGGTAAACTAATGAGTTGAAGCATTTCGATATCGCTTGCTAAATGTGTATATACAGCAAAATCGACTTTATACCTAAATATAAGATAAGGGAATTCTTTTAAATGCACTGCCGTTATGCCGTTAAGGCTTTATGTAGAATTCAGTTAGATGGAGAGGGTTAATTAACTTAAATATGTTAAACTCATGATTTGAAGCATTTCGATACCGATTGCTTAATATGTAAATACAAGAAAATCGACTTTATACCTAAATATAAGATTACGGAATTCTTCCAAATGCACTGCCGTTATACCGTTATGGCTTTATGTAAACTTTCGTAAGATAAATAAGGTTAATTAACTTAAATATGATAAACTAATGATTTGAAGCATTTCGTTATCGATTGCTAAATGTGTATATACAAGAAAATCGACTTTATGCCTAAATACAAAATAACGGAATTCTTCCAAATGTACTGTCGTTATGTCGCCATGGCTTTATATCACCTTCATTACGTTAAAGAAGACTAATTAACTTAAATATGTTTAACTAATGATTTGAAGCATCTCGATATCGATTGCTAAATGTGTATATATAAGAAAATCGAATTTATACCTAAATATAAGCTAACGGAATTCTTCTACATGCACTGCCGTTATGCCGCCATGGCTTTATGCACACTTCATTTCGTTAAAGAAGGTTTATTAACTTAAATATGTTAAACTAATGAGTTGAAGCATCTCGATATCGATTGCTAAATGTGTATATACAAGAAAATCGACTTTATACCTAAATATAAGATTACGGAATTCTTCCAAATGCACTGCCATTATACCGTTATGGCTTTATGTAAACTTCAGTAAGATAAATAAGGTTAATTAACTTAAATAAGATAAACTAATGATTTGAAGCATTTCGTTATCGATTGCTAAATGTGTTTATACAAGAAAATCGACTTTATATCTAAATATAAGATTACGGAATTCTTCTACATGCACTGCCGTTATGCCATCATGGCTTTATGCTAACTTCCGTTCGTTAAAGAATGTTTATTAACTTAAATATGTTAAACTAATGATTTGATGCATTTCGATATCGACTGCTAAATGTGTATATACAAGAAAATCGACTTTATACCTAAATATAAGATTACGGAATTCTTCTAAATGCATTGCCGTTTTGCCGCCATTGCTTTATGCCAACTTCAGTTCGTTAAAAAAGGTTTATGAACTTAAATATTTTAAAGAAATGATTTGAAGCATTTCGATATCGATTGCTATATGTATATATACAAGAAAATCGACTTTATACCTAAATATAAGATTACGGAATTCTTCGAAATACACTGCCGTTATGCCGCCATGGCTTTATGTTAACTTCAGTGCGTTAAAGAAGCTTTATTAACTTAAATATATTAAACTAATGATTTGAAGCATTTCGATATAGATTGCTAAATGAGTATATACAAGAATGCCGACTTTATACCTAAATATAAGATTACGGAATTCATCGAAATACACTCCCTTTATGCCGTTTTGGCTTTATATCACCTTCATTACGTTAAAGAAGGTTAATTAACTTAAATATGTTAAACTAATGATTTGAAGATTTTCGATATCGATTGCTAAATGTGTAAATACAAGAAAGTCGACTTTAAACCTAAATATAAGATAACGGAATTCATCGAAATACACTCGCGTTATGCCGTTATGGCTTTATATCACCTTCATTACGTTAAAGAAGCTTTATTAACTTAAATATATTAAACTAATAATTCGAAGCATTTCGATATCGATTGCTTAATGAGTATACACAAGAAAGTCGACTTTATATCTAAATACAATATTACGGAATTCATCGAAATACACTCCGTTATGCCGTTATGGCTTTATATAAATTTCAGTACGCTAAAGAAGGTTAATTTACCTAAATATGCTAAACTAATGATTTGAAGCATTTCGATATCGATTGCTAAATGTGTATGTACAAGAAAA
Organism: Bactrocera correcta; assembly: GCA_027475135.1. Classification (NCBI taxonomy): domain Eukaryota; kingdom Metazoa; phylum Arthropoda; class Insecta; order Diptera; family Tephritidae; genus Bactrocera; species Bactrocera correcta. Next base: position 658 of record JAPZAG010000774.1, on the reverse strand, counting down.
CCGATTTTATACCTAAGTAAAAATTAAGGAATTCACCCAAATATCCTGCCGTTAGGCCGTTATGGCTTTATGTAAACTTCGGTAAGATAAAGAAGGTTAATTAACCTAAATATGCTAAACCAGTTATTTGAAGCTTTTCGATATCGATTGCTAAATGTGTATATACAAGAAAATCGAATTTATACCTAAATATAAGCTAACGGAATTCTTCTACATGCACTGCCGTTATGCCGCCATGGCTTTATGCACACTTCATTTCGTTAAAGAAGGTTTATTAACTTAAATATGTTAAACTAATGAGTTGAAGCATCTCGATATCGATTGCTAAATGTGTATATACAAGAAAATCGACTTTATACCTAAATATAAGATTACGGAATTCTTCCAAATGCACTGCCATTATACCGTTATGGCTTTATGTAAACTTCAGTAAGATAAATAAGGTTAATTAACTTAAATATGTTTAACTAATGATTTGAAGATTTTCGGTATCGATTGCTAAATGTGTAAATACAAGAAAATCGACTATATACCTAAATATAAGATTACGGAATTCTTCTAAATGCACTGTCGTTATGCTGCCATGGATTTATATCACCTTCATTACGTTAAAGAAGGTTTATTAACTTAAATATGTTAAATTAATGATTTGAAGCAT
>JAPZAG010000773.1:0-14407 GCA_027475135.1 Bactrocera correcta | reverse complement strand
TCTCTATATCGATTGCTAAATGTGTATATACAACAAAATCGACTTTATACCTAAATATAAGATAACGGAATTCTTCTACATGCACTGCCGTTATGCCGCCATGGCTTTATATCAACTTCAATACGTTAAAGAAGGTTTATTAACTTAAATATGTTAAGCTAATGAGTTGAAGCATCTCGATATCGATTGCTAAATGTGTATATACAACAACACCGACTTTATACCTAAATATAAGATAACGGAATTCTTCTACATGCACTGCCGTGATGCCGCCATGGCTTTATTTCAACTTCAGTTCGTTAAAGAAGGTTTGTTAACTTAAATATGTTAAACTAATGAGTTGAAGCATCTCGATATCGATTGCTAAATGTGTATATACAAAAAAATCGACTTTATGCCTAAATATAAGATTACGGAATTCTTCTAAATGCACTGCCGTTATGCCGCCATGGCTTTATATCAACTTCAATACGTTAAAGAAGGTTAATTAACTTAAATATGTTGAACTAATGATTTGAAGCTTTTCGATATCGATTGCTAAATGCGTATATACAAGAAAATCGATTTTATACCTAAATATAAGATTACGGAATTGTTCTAAATGCACTGCCGTTATGCCGCCATGGCTTTATATTACCTTCATTACGTTAAAGAAGATTAATTTACTTAAATATGTTAAACTAATGATTTGAAGCATTTCGATATCGATTGCTAAATGTGTATATACAAGAAAATCGACTTTATACCTGAATATAAGATTACGGAATTCTTCCAGATGTACTGTCGTTATGCCGCCATGGCTTTGTATCACCTTCAATACGTTAAAGAAGGTTTATTAACTTAAATATGTTACACTAATGATTTGAAGCATTTCGATATCGACTGCTAAATGAGTATATACAAGAAAATCGAATTCATACCTAAATATAAGACTACGTAATTCTTCTAAATGCACTGCCGTTATGCCGTTAAAGCTTTATGTAGACTTCAGTAAGAAAAAGAGGATTAATTTACTTAAATATGTTAAACTAATGATTTGAAGCATTTCGATATCGCTTGCTAAATGTGTATAAACAAGAAAATCGACTTTATACCTAAATATAAGATAACGAAATTCTTCTACATGCACTGCCGTTATGCCGCCATGGCTTTATGCCAACTTCAGTTCGTTAAAGAAGGTTTATTAACTTAAATATGTTAAACTAATGAGATGAAGCATTTCGATATCGCTTGCTAAATGTGTATATACAAGAAAATCGACTTTATACCTAAATATAAGATAACGGAATTCTTCTAAATGCACTGTCGTTATGCCGTCATGGCTTTATATCAACTTCAATACGTTAAAGAAGGTTAATTAACTTAAATATGATAAACTAATGATTTGAAGCATTTCGATATCGCCTGCTAAATGTGTATATACAAGAAAATCGACTTTATACCTAAATATAAGATAACGGAATTCTTCTACATGCACTGCCGTTATGCCGCCATGGCTTTATGCCAACTTCAATACGTTAAAGAAGGTTAATTAACTTAAATATGTTAAACTAATGATTTGAAGCATTTCGATATCGCTTGCTAAATGTGTATATACAACAAAATCGACTTTATACCTAAATATAAGATTACGGAATTCTTCAAAATGCACTGCCGTTATGCCGCAATGGCTTTATATCAACTTCAATACGTTAAAGAAGGTTAATTAACTTAAATATGTTAAACTAATGATTTGAAGCATTTCGATATCGCTTGCTAAATGTGTATATACAAGAAAATCGACTTTATACCTAAATATAAGATTACGGAATTCTTCCAAATGTACTGTCGTTATGCCGCCATGGCTTTATATCAACTTCAATACGTTAATGAAGGTTAATTAACTTAAATATGATAAACTAATGATTTGAAGCATTTCGATATCGCCTGCTAAATGTGTATATACAACAAAATCGACTTTATACCTAAATATAAGATTACGGAATTCTTCAAAATGCACTGCCGTTATGCCGCAATGGCTTTATATCAACTTCAATACGTTAAAGAAGGTTAATTAACTTAAATATGATAAACTAATGATTTGAAGCATTTCGATATCGCCTGCTAAATGTGTATATACAACAAAATCGACTTTATACCTAAATATAAGATAACGGAATTCTCTTAAATGCACTGCCGTTATGCCGTTAAGGCTTTAGGTTGATTTCAGTAAGAAAGAGAGGGTTAATTAACTTAAATATGTTAAACTAATGATTTGAAGCATTTCGATATCGATTGCTTAATATGTAAATACAAGAAAATCGACTTTATACCTTAATAGAAGATTACGGAATGCTTCTAAATGCACTGCCGTAATACCGCCGTGGCTATATGCCAAATTCAGATCGTTAAAGAAGGTTAATTAACTTAAATATGTTAAGCTAATGAGTTGAAGCATCTCGATATCGATTGCTAAATGTGTATATACAACAAAATCGACTTTATACCTAAATATAAGATTACGGAATTCTTCTAAATGCACTGCCGTTATGCCGTCATGGCTTTATATCAACTTCAATACGTTAAAGAAGGTTAATTAACTTAAATATGATAAACTAATGATTTGAAGCATTTCGATATCGCCTGCTAAATGTGTATATACAACAAAATCGACTTTATACCTAAATATAAGATAACGGAATTCTCTTAAATGCACTGCCGTTATGCCGTTAAGGCTTTATGTTGATTTCAGTAAGAAAGAGAGGGTTAATTAACTTAAATATGTTAAACTAATGATTTGAAGCATTTCGATATCGATTGCTTAATATGTAAATACAAGAAAATCGACTTTATACCTTAATAGAAGATTACGGAATGCTTCTAAATGCACTGCCGTAATACCGCCGTGGCTATATGCCAAATTCAGATCGTTAAAGAAGGTTTATTAACTTAAATATGTTAAGCTAATGAGTCGAAGCATCTCGATATCGATTGCTAAATGTGTATATACAACAAAATCGACTTTATACCTAAATATTAGATTATGGAATTCTTCCAAATGCACTGCCGTTATACCGTTATGGCTTTATGTAAACTTCAATACGTTAAAGAAGGCTAATTAACTTAAATATGTTAAACTAATGATTTGAAGCATTTCGATATCGCTTGCTAAATGTGTATATACAACAAAATCGACTTTATACCTAAATATAAGATTACGGAATTCTTCAAAATGCACTGCCGTTATGCCGCAATGGCTTTATATCAACTTCAATACGTTAAAGAAGGTTAATTAACTTAAATATGTTAAACTAATGATTTGAAGCATTTCGATATCGCTTGCTAAATGTGTATATACAAGAAAATCGACTTTATACCTAAATATAAGATAACGGAATTCTTTTAAATGCACTGCCGTTATGCCGTTAAGGCTTTATGTTGATTTCAGTAAGAAAGAGAGGGTTAATTAACTTAAATATGTTAAACTAATGATTTGAAGCGATATCGATTGCTTAATATGTAAATACAAGAAAATCGACTTTAAACCTTAATAGAAGATTACGGAATGCTTCTAAATGCACTGCCGTAATACCGCCGTGGCTATATGCCAAATTCAGATCGTTAAAGAAGGTTAATTAACTTAAATATGTTAAACTAATGATTTGAAACATTTCGATATCGATTGCTAAATGTGTATATAAAAGAAAATCGACTTTATAACTAAATATAAGATTACGGAATTCTTCCAAATGTACTGTCGTTATGCCGCCATGGCTTTGTATCACCTTCAATAAGTTAAAGAAGGTTTATTAACTTAAATATGTTACACTAATGATTTGAAGCATTTCGATATCGATTGCAAAGTGTGTATATACAAGAAAATCAAATTCATACCTAAAGGTAAGAATACGTAGTTCTTCTAAATGCACTGCCGTTATGCCGCTAAGGCTTTTGTAGACTTCAGTAAGATAAAGAGCGTTAATTAACTTAAATACGAGGGCTGTCTGATAAATAACCGACCTCAACGTAAAGCCAGCGGTACCTCTGAAAAGAAAGTTTCTACTTCAAAGTGTGCATATCATAATTTCTACTCGCCAAAATTTCGGAAATTTTTCTTGCGCAATTATCTGTTGACAGTCGTTTTTGTGAGTCTATTTCGGTGATTTCCCCAAAATGGAAAAGATTAAATATCGAGCTGTAATTAAATTTTTATTTTTGAAAGGCAATACGCCTTCACAAATCAAAGATGAGTTGGACTCTGTGTACGGTGACTCTGCACCATCGTTTACCACCATAAAATTTTGGGCAGCTGAATTTAAACGTGGTCGCAGGAGATTGGAAGATGATAAACGTCCAAAAGCTGCAACCACTAACGATAACATCGCTAAAGTTCATCAATTGGTATTAGACGACCGCCGGATTAAAGTTAAGGAAATAGCTGAGATTATGAAGATGTCAAAAGAACGTGTTTGTCACATATTAAACCAAGATTTGGGCATGAGAAAGCTGTCCGCGCGTTGGGTACCGCGTTTGCTTAGGCTAGACCACAAACGTGGGCGCATGACCATTTCCAGCGCACTGTTGGCTCAGTTTAGAGGCAATACGACCAAGTTTTGGCGCCGATTGATAACTGTAGACGAAACTTGGATTCATCATTATACGCTCGAAACAAAAATTCAATCTAAGCAGTGGATTGAAAAGGGGGAACCGGCCCCAAAAAAAACCTAAAGCTGGGAAAGTGATGGCGAGTGTTTTTTGGGACAGCCATGGAATTATATTTTTTGGCTATCTTGAAAAAGGAAAAACTATAACAGGAGCATACTACGCATCATTATTGGGCAAGCTAAAGGAAGAAATTTCGAAAAATCGGCCACATTTGCAAAACAAGAAACCCTAGTTCCACAAAGACAACGCACCATCTCACACCTCAACAGTCGCCATGACGAAAGTCCACGAATTGCGGTTCGAACTGCTTGACCATCCACCTTATTCACCGGATCTAGAACCAAGCGACATTTTTTGTTTCCTCAAATTAAAACTGCGCTCGGCGGCCAGAGATTTACATCAAGTGAGGAGGCAATCTCTTTCGTGAACTCGTATTTTGCAGACAAAGACGCCAAGTACTATTTGGAAGGGTTGCAGAGATGGGAGCATCGCTGGGAGAAGTGTGTGGAGTTACAAGAAGACTATGTAGAAAAATAAAAAAAAACATTGTAAAAAAGTCGCGTGCATGATGGTTACGTCGGTAATTTATCAGACAGCCCTCGTTTGCTAAACTAATGATTTGAAGCATTTCGATATCGATTGCTAAATGTGTATGTAAAACAAAATCGACTTTACACCTAAATATAGGATAACGGAATTTTTCCAAATGCACTGCCGTTATACCGTTATGGCTTTATGTAAACTTCAGTAAGATAAAGAAGGTTAATTAACTTAAATATGCTAAACCAGTTATTTGAAGCATTTCGATATCGATTGCAAAATGTGTAAAAAAAGAAAATCGACTTTATACCTAAATATAAGATGACGGAATTCTTCCAAATGCACTGTCGTTATGCTGTTATGGCTTTATATAAATTTCAGTTCGTTAAAGAATGTTAATTTACTCAAATATGTTAAACTAATGATTTGAGCATTTCGATATCGATTGCTAAATGTGTATGTACAAGGAAATCGATTTTATACCTAAATAAAAGCTTACGGAATTCACCCAAATATACTACCGTTATGCCGTGATGGCTTTATGTAAACTTCAGTAAGATAAAGAAGGTTAATTAACCTAAATATGCTAAATCAGTTATTTGAAGCATTTCGATATCGATTGCTAAATAAGATTACGCCATGGCTTTATATTACCTTCATCACTTTAAAAGAAGGTTAATTTACTTAAATATGTTAAACTAATGATTTGAAGCATTTCGATATCGATTGCTAAATGTGTATATACAAGAAAGTCGACTTTATACCTGAATATAAGATTACGGAATTCTTCCAGATGTACTGTCGTTATGCCGCCATGGCTTTGTATCACCTTCAATACGTTAAAGAAGGTTTATTAACTTAAATATGTTACACTAATGATTTGAAGCATTTCGATATCGACTGCTAAATGAGTATATACAAGAAAATCGAATTCATACCTAAATATAAGACTACGTAATTCTTCTAAATGCACTGCCGTTATGCCGTTAAAGCTTTATGTAGACTTCAGTAAGAAAAAGAGGATTAATTTACTTAAATATGTTAAACTAATGATTTGAAGCATTTCGATATCGCTTGCTAAATGTGTATAAACAAGAAAATCGACTTTATACCTAAATATAAGATAACGAAATTCTTCTACATGCACTGCCGTTATGCCGCCATGGCTTTATGCCAACTTCAGTTCGTTAAAGAAGGTTTATTAACTTAAATATGTTAAACTAATGAGATGAAGCATTTCGATATCGCTTGCTAAATGTGTATATACAAGAAAATCGACTTTATACCTAAATATAAGATAACGGAATTCTTCTAAATGCACTGTCGTTATGCCGTCATGGCTTTATATCAACTTCAATACGTTAAAGAAGGTTAATTAACTTAAATATGATAAACTAATGATTTGAAGCATTTCGATATCGCCTGCTAAATGTGTATATACAAGAAAATCGACTTTATACCTAAATATAAGATAACGGAATTCTTCTACATGCACTGCCGTTATGCCGCCATGGCTTTATGCCAACTTCAATACGTTAAAGAAGGTTAATTAACTTAAATATGTTAAACTAATGATTTGAAGCATTTCGATATCGCTTGCTAAATGTGTATATACAACAAAATCGACTTTATACCTAAATATAAGATAACGGAATTCTTTTAAATGCACTGCCGTTATGCCGTTAAGGCTTTATGTTGATTTCAGTAAGAAAGAGAGGGTTAATTAACTTAAATATGTTAAACTAATGATTTGAAGCGATATCGATTGCTTAATATGTAAATACAAGAAAATCGACTTTAAACCTTAATAGAAGATTACGGAATGCTTCTAAATGCACTGCCGTAAACCGCCGTGGCTATATGCCAAATTCAGATCGTTAAAGAAGGTTAATTAACTTAAATATTTTAAAGCTAATGAGTTGAAGCATCTCGATATCGATTGCAAAATGTGTATATACAACAAAATCGACTTTATACCTAAATATAAGATTACGGAATTCTTCTAAATGCACTGCCGTTATGCCGTCATGGCTTTATATCAACTTCAATACGTTACAGAAGGTTAATTAACTTAAATATGATAAACTAATGATTTGAAGCATTTCGATATCGCCTGCTAAATGTGTATATACAACAAAATCGACTTTATACCTAAATATAAGATAACGGAATTCTCTTAAATGCACTGCCGTTATGCCGTTAAGGCTTTATGTTGATTTCAGTAAGAAAGAGAGGGTTAATTAACTTAAATATGTTAAACTAATGATTTGAAGCATTTCGATATCGATTGCTTAATATGTAAATACAAGAAAATCGACTTTATACCTTAATAGAAGATTACGGAATGCTTCTAAATGCACTGCCGTAATACCGCCGTGGCTATATGCCAAATTCAGATCGTTAAAGAAGGTTTATTAACTTAAATATGTTAAGCAAATGAGTCGAAGCATCTCGATATCGATTGCTAAATGTGTATATACAACAAAATCGACTTTATACCTAAATATTAGATTATGGAATTCTTCCAAATGCACTGCCGTTATACCGTTATGGCTTTATGTAAACTTCAATACGTTAAAAAAGGTTAATTAACTTAAATATGTTAAACTAATGATTTGAAGCATTTCGATATCGCTTGCTAAATGTGTATATACAACAAAATCGACTTTATACCTAAATATAAGATTACGGAATTCTTCAAAATGCACTGCCGTTATCCCGCAATGGCTTTATATCAACTTCAATACGTTAAAGAAGGTTAATTAACTTAAATATGTTAAACTAATGATTTGAAGCATTTCGTATCGCTTGCTAAATGTGTATATACAAGAAAATCGACTTTATACCTAAATATAAGATAACGGAATTCTTTTAATGCACTGCCGTTATGCCTTTAAGGCTTTATGTTGATTTCAGTAAGAAAGAGAGGGTTAATTAATTTAAAATATGTTAAACTAATGATTTGAAGCGATATCGATTGCTTAATATGTAAATACAAGAAAATCGACTTTAAACCTTAATAGAAGATTACGGAATGCTTCTAAATGCACTGCCGTAATACCGCCGTGGCTATATGCCAAATTCAGATCGTTAAAGAAGGTTAATTAACTTAAATATGTTAAACTAATGATTTGAAACATTTCGATATCGATTGCTAAATGTGTATATAAAAGAAAATCGACTTTATAACTAAATATAAGATTACGGAATTTTTCCCAAAATGTACTGTCGTTATGCCGCCATGGCTTTGTATCACCTTCAATAAGTTAAAGAAGGTTTATTAACTTAAATATGTTACACTAATGATTTGAAGCATTTCGATATCGATTGCAAAGTGTGTATATACAAGAAAATCAAATTCATACCTAAAGGTAAGAATACGTAGTTCTTCTAAATGCACTGCCGTTATGCCGCTAAGGCTTTTGTAGACTTCAGTAAGATAAAGAGCGTTAATTAACTTAAATACGAGGGCTGTCTGATAAATAACCGACCTCAACGTAAAGCCAGCGGTACCTCTGAAAAGAAAGTTTCTACTTCAAAGTGTGCATATCATAATTTCTACTCGCCAAAATTTCGGAAATTTTTCTTGCGCAATTATCTGTTGACAGTCGTTTTTGTGAGTCTATTTCGGTGATTTCCCCAAAATGGAAAAAATTAAATATCGAGCTGTAATTAAATTTTTATTTTTGAAAGGCAATACGCCTTCACAAATCAAAGATGAGTTGGACTCTGTGTACGGTGACTCTGCACCATCGTTTACCACCATAAAATTTTGGGCAGCTGAATTTAAACGTGGTCGCAGGAGATTGGAAGATGATAAACGTCCAAAGCTGCAACCACTAACGATAACATCGCTAAAGTTCATCAATTGGTATTAGACGACCGCCGGATTAAAGTTAAGGAAATAGCTGAGATTATGAAGATGTCAAAAGAACGTGTTTGTCACATATTAAACCAAGATTTGGGCATGAGAAAGCTGTCCGCGCGTTGGGTACCGCGTTTGCTTAGGCTAGACCACAAACGTGGGCGCATGACCATTTCCAGCGCACTGTTGGCTCAGTTTAGAGGCAATACGACCAAGTTTTGGCGCCGATTGATAACTGTAGACGAAACTTGGATTCATCATTATACGCTCGAAACAAAAATTCAATCTAAGCAGTGGATTGAAAAGGGGGAACCGGCCCCAAAAAAAACCTAAAGCTGGGAAAGTGATGGCGAGTGTTTTTTGGGACAGCCATGGAATTATATTTATTGGCTATCTTGAAAAAGGAAAAACTATAACAGGAGCATACTACGCATCATTATTGGGCAAGCTAAAGGAAGAAAATTTTGAAAAATCGGCCACATTTGCAAAACAAGAAAGCCCAGTTCCACAAAGACAACGCACCATCTCACACCTCAACAGTCGCCATGACGAAAGTCCACGAATTGCGGTTCGAACTGCTTGACCATCCACCTTATTCACCGGATCTAGAACCAAGCGACATTTTTTGTTTCCTCAAATTAAAACTGCGCTCGGCGGCCAGAGATTTACATCAAGTGAGGAGGCAATCTCTTTTGTGAACTCGTATTTTGCAGACAAAGACGCCAAGTACTATTTGGAAGGGTTGCAGAGATGGGAGCATCGCCGTCGGTAATTTATCAGACAGCCCTCGTTTGCTAAACTAATGATTTGAAGCATTTTGATATCGATTGCTAAATGTGTATGTACAACAAAATCGACTTTATACCTAAATATAGGATAACGGAATTCTTCCAAATGCACTGCCGTTATACCGTTATGGCTTTATGTAAACTTCAGTAAGATAAAGAAGGTTAATTAACTTAAATATGCTAAACCAGTTATTTGAAGCATTTCGATATCGATTGCAAAATGTGTAAAAAAAGAAAATCGACTTTATACCTAAATATAAGACGACGGAATTCTTCCAAATGCACTGTCGTTATGGCTTTATATCAACTTCAATACGTTAAAGAAGGTTAATTTACTTAAATATGTTAAACTAATGATTTGAAGCATTTCGATATCGCTTGCTAAATGTGTATTTACAAGAAAATCGAATTTATACCTAAACATAAGATTACGGAATTCTTCTAAATGCACTGCCGTTATGCCGCCATGGCTTTACGCCAACTTCCCTTCGCTAAAGAAGATTAATTAACTTAAATATGTTAAACTTATGATTTGAAGCATTTCGATATCGATTGCTAAATGCGTATATACAACAAATTCGGCTTTATATCTAAATATAGGATTACGGAATTCTTCGAAATACACTGCCGTTATGCCGTTATGGCTTTATGTAAATTTCAGTACGTTAAAGAAGGTTAATTTACTTAAATAAGCTAAACGAATGATTTGAAGCATTTCGATATTGATTGCTAAATGTGCATATACAAGAAAATCGACTTTATACCTAAAAATAAGATAACGGAATTCTTCTACATGCACTGCCGTTATGCCGCCAAGGTTTTAAGCCAACTTCCGTTCGTTAAAGAAGGTTTATTAACTTAAATGTGTTAAACTAATGATTTGAAGCATTTCGATATCGATTGCTAAATGTGTATATACAACAAAATCGACTTTACTCCTAGATATAAGATTACGGAGTTCTTCCAAATGCACTGCCGTTATACCGTTATGGCTTTATGTAAACTTCAGTAAGAAAAAGAAGGATAATTACTTAAAAATGTTAAACTAATGATTTGAAGATATCGATGTCGATTGCTTAATGTGTATATACTAGAAAATCGACTTTATACCTAAATATAAGATTACGGAATTCTTCTAAATGCACTGCCGTTATGCCGCCATGGCTTTACGCCAACTTCCCTTCGCTAAAGAAGATTAATTAACTTAAATATGTTAAACTTATGATTTGAAGCATTTCGATATCGATTGCTAAATGTGTATATATAAGAAAATCGACTTTATACATAAATATAAGATTACGGAATTTTTATAAATGCACTGCCGTTATGCCGCCAAGGTTTTAAGCCAACTTCCGTTCGTTAAAGAAGGTTTATTAACTTAAATATGTTAAACTAATGATTTCAAGCATTCCGATATCGATTGCAAAATGTGTATATACAAGAAAATCGACTTTATACCTAAATATAACATAACGGAATTCTTCTAAATGCACTGCCGTTATGCCGTTATGGATTTATGTTCAGTTCGTTAAAGGAGGTTTATTAACTTAAATATGTTAAACCAGTTATTTGGAGCATATCGATATCGATTGCTTAATGCATATATACAAGAAAATCGACTTTATACCTAAATATAAGACTACGGAATTCTTCCAAATGTACTGTCGTTATGCCGCCATGGCTTTATATCAACTTCAATACGTTAAAGAAGGTTAATTAACTTAAATTTGGTAAATTAATGATTTGAGGCATTTCGATATCGCTTGCTAAATGTGTATATAAAATAAAACCGAATTTATATCTAAACATAAGATTACGAAATGCTTTCAAATGTACTGTCGTTATGCCGCCATGGTTTATATCACTTCATTACGTTAAAGAAGGTTAATTAACTTAAATTGTTAAACTAATGATTTGAAGCATTTCGATATCGATTGCTAAATGTGTATATACAAAAAATCGACTTTATACCTAAATATAAGATTACGAATTCTTCTCAAATGCACTGCCGTTATGCCGTTATGGTTTATATACTTCAGTTACGTTAAAGAAGGTTAATTAACTTAAATATGTTAAACTATGATTTGAAGCATTTCGATATCGATTGCTTAAGTGTATATCAAGAAAATCGACTTTATACCTAAATATAAGATTACGGAATTCTTCTAAATGCACTGCCGTTATGCCGCCATGGCTTTATGCAACTTCAATTCGTAAAGAAGGTTAATTAACTTAAATTTGTTAAACTATGATTTGAAGCATTTCGATATCGATTGCTAAATGAGTATATACAAGAAAATCGACTTTATACTAAAATAAGATTACGGAATTCTTCCAAATGTACTGTCGTTATGCCGCCATGGCTTTATATCAACTTCATTACGTAAAGAAGGTTAATTAACTTAAATATGTTAAACTAATGATTTGAAGCATTTCGATATCGATTGCTAAATGTGTATATACAAGAAAATCGACTTTATACCTAAAATAAGATTACGGAATTCTTCCAAATGTACTGTCGTTATGCCGCCATGGCTTTATATCAACTTCATTACGTTAAAGAAGGTTAATTAACTTAAATATGTTAAACTAATTATTTGAAGCATTTCGATATCGATTGCTAAATGAGTATATACAAGAAAATCGACTTTATACCTAAAATAAGATTATGGAATTCTTCCAAATGTACTGTCGTTATGCCGCCATGGCATTATATCAACTTCAATACGTTAAAGAAGGTTAATTAACTTAAATTTGGTGTACTAATGATTTGAAGCATTTCGATATCGCTTGCTAAATGAGTATATACAAGAAAATCGACTTTATACTTAAATATAAGATTATGGAGTTCTTCCAAATGTACTGTCGTTATGCCGCCTTGGCTTTATATCAACTTCAATACGTTAAAGAAGGTTAATTAACTTAAATTTGGTAAACTAATGATTTGAAGCATTTCGACATCGATTGCTAAATGTGTATATACAAGAAAATCGACTTTATACCTAAATATAAGATTACGGAATTCTTCCAAATGCACTGCCGTTATACCGTTATGCCTTTATGTAAACTTCAGTAAGATAAAGAGGGTTAATTAACTTTAATATGTTAAACTAATGATTTGAGGCATTTCGATATCGATTGCTAAATGAGTATATACAAGAAAATCGACTTTATACCTAAATATAAGATTACGGAATTCTTCTACATGCACTGCCGTTATGCCGTCATGGCTTTATGCCAACTTCCGTTCGTTAAAGAAGGTTTATTAACTTAAATATGTTAAACTAATGATTTGAAGCATTTCGATATCAATTGCTAAATGTGTATATACAAGAAAATCGACTTTATACCTAAATATAAGATAACAGAATTCTTCTACATGCACTGCCGTTATGGCTTTATGTTAACTTCAGTTCGTTAAAGAAGGTTTACTAACTTAAATATGTTAAACCAGTTATTTGAAGCATTTCGATATCGATTGCTTAATGCGTATATACAACAAAAACGACTTTTTACCCAAATATAAGCTAACGGAATTCTTCTACATGCACTGCCGTTATGCCGCCATGGCTTTATGCACACTTCAGTTCGTTAAAGAAGGTTTATTAACTTAAATATGTTAAACTAATGAGTTGAAGCATCTCGATATCGATTGCGAAATATATATATACAAGAAAATCGACTTTATACCTAAATATAAGATTACGGAATTCTTCCAAATGCACTGCCGTTATACCGTTATGGCTTTATGTAAACTTCAGTAAGAAAAATAAGTTTAATTAACTTAAATATGATAAACTAATGATTTGAAGCATTTCGTTATAGATTGCTAAATGTGTATATACAAGAAAATCCACTTTATTCCTAAATATAAGATAACGGAATTCTTCTACATGCACTGCCGTTATGCCGTCATGGCTTTATGCCAACTTCCGTTCGTTAAAGAAGGTTTATTACCTTAAATATGTTAAACTAATGATTTGAAGCATTTCGATATCGATTGCTAAATGTGCATATACAAGAAAATCGACCTTATACCTAAATATAAGATAACGGAATTCTTCTACATGCACTGCCGTTATGGCTTTATGTTAACTTCAGTTCGTTAAAGAAGGTTTATTAAGTTAAATATGTTAAACCAGTTATTTGAAGCATTTCGATATCGATTGCTTAATGCGTACATACAACAAAATCGACTTTATACCCAAATATAAGCTAACGGAATTCTTCTACATGCACTGCCGTTATGCCGCCATGGCTTTGTGCACACTTCAGTTCGTTAAAGAAGGTTTATGAACTTGTATATTTTAAACTAATGATTTGAAGCATTTCGATATCGATTGCTATATGTATATATACAAGAAAATCGACTTTATACCTAAATATATAAGATTACGGAATTCTTCTACATACACTGCCGTTATGCCGCCATGGCTTTATGTTAACTTCAGTGCGTTAAAGAAACTTTATTAACTTAATTATATTAAACTAATGATTTGAAGCATTTCGGTATAGATTGCTAAATGAGTATATACAAGAAAGTCGATTTTATACCTAAATATAACATTAC
>JAPZAG010000772.1:0-52657 GCA_027475135.1 Bactrocera correcta | reverse complement strand
AAACCATTAGTTTAACATATTTAAAATAATTAACCTTTTTTAACGTTTTGAAGGAGATACAAAGCCATGGCGGCATAACGACAGTACATTTGGAAGAATTCCGTAATCTCATATTTAGGTATAAAGTCGATTTTCTTGAATATACACATTTAGCTATCGATATCGAAATGCGTCAAATCATTAGTTTAACATATTTAAGTTAATAAATCTTCTTTAACGCACTGAAGTCTACATAGAGCGTTAACGGCATAACGGCAGTGCATTTAAAAAAATTCCGTTATCTTATATTTAGGTATAAATTCGATTTTCTTGTATATACACATTTAGCAAGCGATACCGAAATCCTTCAAATCATTAGTTTAACATATTTAAGTTAATTAACCTTCTTTAACGTATTGAAGTTGATAAAGAGCCATGGCGGCATAACGACAATACATTTGGAAGAATTCCGTAGTCTTATATTCAGGTATAAAGTCGATTTTCTTGTATATATGCATTAAGCAATCGATATCGAAATGCTTCAAATAACTGGTTTAACATATTTAAGTTAATAAACCTTCTTTAACGAACTGAAGTTAATATAAAGCCATAACGGCATAACGGCATAACGGCCGTGCATTTAGAAGAATTACGTAATCTTATATTTAGGTATGAATTCGATTTTCTTGTATATAGTCATTTAGCAATCGATATCGAAATGCTTCAAATCATTAGTTTAACATATTTAAGTTAGTAAAGCTTCTTTAACGCCTGAAATTAACTTAATGCCATGGCGCCATAACGGCAGTGCATGTAGAAGAATTCCGTAATCGTATTTAGGTATGTAGTCGATTTTCTTGTATATACACATTTAGCAATCGATATCGAAATGCTTCAAATCATTAGTTTATCATATTAAGGTTAATTAACCTTCTTTATCTTACTAAAGTTTAAATAAAGCCATAACGGCATAACGGCTGTATATTTGGGTGAATTCCGTAATCTTTTATTTAGGTATAAAATCGATTTTCTTGTATATACACATTTAGCAATCGATATCGAAATGCTTCAACTCATTAGTTTAACATATTTAAGTTAATAAACCTTCTTTAACAATCTGAAGTTGGCATAACGGCAGTGGATGTAGAAGAATTCCGTAATCTTATATTTAGTTATAAAGTCGGTTTTCTTGTATATACATATTTAGCTATCGAAATCGAAATGCTTCAAATCATTTGTTTAACATATTAAGTTAAAAAACATTTTTTAGCTTACTAAAGTCTACATATAGCCTTAACGGTATAACGGCAGTGCATTTAGAAGAATTCCGTAATGTTATCATTTTATATTTAGGTATAAATTCGATTTTCTTGTATTTGCACATTTAGCAATCGATATCGAAGTGCTTCAAACCATTAGCTTAACATATTTAAATAATTAACCTTCTTTACAAAAGCCATAACGGCATAACGGCAGTATATTTGGGTAATTTCCGTAATCTTTTATTTAGGTATGAAATCGATTTTCTTGTATATACACATTTAGCAATCGATATCGAAATGCTTCAAACCATTAGTTTAACATATTTAAAATAATTAACCTTCTTTAACTCATTGAAGTTGATACAAAGCCATGGCGGCATAATGACAGTACATTTGGAAGAATTCCGTAATCTTATATTTAGGTATAAATTCGATTTTCTTGTATATACACATTTGACAAGCGATATCGAAATGCTTCAAATCATTAGTTTGACATATTTAAGTTAATCAACCTTCTTTAAAGCACTGAAGTCTACATAAAGCGTTAACGGCATAACGGCAGTGCATTTAGAAAAATTCCGTTATCTTATATTTAGGTATAAATTCGATTTTCTTGTATACACATATTTGGCAAGCGATATCGAAATGCTTCAGCTCATTAGTTTAACATATTTAAGTTAATAAAACTTCTTTAACGATCTGAAGTGGGCATATAGCCATGGAGGCATAACTGCAGTGCACGTAGAAGAATTCCATAATCCTATATTTAGGTACAAAGTCGATTTTCTTGTATTAACACATTTAGCAATCGATATCGAAATGCTTCAAACCATTAGCTTAACATATTTAAATAATTAACCTTCTTTACAAAAGACATAACGGCATAACGGCAGTATATTTGGGTAATTTCCGTAATCTTTTATTTAGGTATGAAATCGGTTTTCTTGTATATACACATTTAGCAGTCGATATCGAAATGCTTCAAATCATTAGTTTAACATATTAAGTTAATAAACAGTTTTTAGCATACTGAAGTCTACATAAAGCCTTAACGGTATAACGGCAGTGCATTTAGAAGAATTCCGTAATGTTATAATTTTATACTTAGGTGTAAAGTCGATTTTCTTGTATTTACATATTTAGCAATCAATATCGAAATGCTTCAAATCATCAGTTTAACATATTTATGTTAATTAACCAACTTTAACTTATTGAAGGTGAAATAAAGCCATGGCGGCATAACGACAGTAATTTGGAAGAATTCCGTAATCTTATATTTAGGTATAAAGTGGATTTTCTTGTATATATGCATTTAGAAATCGATATCGAAATGCTTCAAATCATTAGTTTAAGATATTTAAGTTAACAAACCTACTTTAACGAACTGAAGTCTTCATAAAGCCATAACGGCATAACGGCAGTGCATTTAGAAGAATTCCGTTATCTTATATTTAGGTATAAATTCGATTTTCTTGTATATACACATTTAGCAATCGATATCGAAATGCTTCAACTCATTAGTTTAACATATTTAAGTTAATAAACCTTCTTTAACGTACTGAAGTTGATAAAGAGCCATGGCGGCATAACGACAGTACCTTTGGAAGAATTCCGTAGTCTTATATTTAGGTATAAAGTCGATTTTCTTGTATATATGCATTAAGCAATCGATATCGAAATGCTTCAAACCATTAGTTTAACATATTTAAGTTAATAAACCTTCTTTAACTCACTGAAGTCTACATAAAGCCATAACGGCATAACGGCAGTGCATTTAGAAGAATTCCGTTATCTTATATTTAGGTATAAATTCGATTTTCTTGTATATACACATTTAGCAATCGATATCGAAATGCTTCAGCTCATTAGTTATACATATTTAAGTTAATAAACCTTCTTTAACGATCTGAAGTTGGCATAACGGCTGTGGATGTAAATGAATTTCATAATCTTATATTTAGGTATAAAGTCGATTTTCTTTTATATACATATTTAGCTATCGATATCGAAATGCTTCAAATCATTTGTTTAACATATTAAGATAATAAACATTTTTTAGCTTACTAAAGTCTACATAAAGTCTTAACGGTATAACGGCAGTGCATTTAGAAGAATTCCGTAATTTTATAATTTTATATTTAGGTATAAAGTCGATTTTCTTGTATTTACACATTTACTAGTCGATATCGAAATGCTTCAAACCATTAGTTTAACATATTTAAAATAATTAACCTTCTTTAACGTATCGAAGTTGATACAAAGCCATGGCGGCATAACGACAGTACATTTGGAAGAATTCCGTAATCTTATATTTAGGTATAAAGTCGATTTTCTTGAATATACACATTTAGCAATCGATATCGAAATGCTTCAAATCATTAGTTTAACATATTTAAATAATTAACCTTCTTTACAAAAGCTATAACGGCATAACGGCCGTATATTTGGGTAATTTCCGCAATATTTTATTTAGGTAAGAAATCGATTTTCTTGTATATACACATTTAGCAATCGATATCGAAATGCTTCAGCTCATTACTTTAACATATTTAAGTTAATAAACCTTCTTAAACGATCTGAAGTGGGCATATAGCCATGGAGGCATAACTGCAGTGCACGTAGAAGAATTCCATAATCTTATATTTAGGTATAAAGTCGAATTTCTTGTATATACATATTTAGCTATCGATATCGAAATGCTTCAAATCATTAGTTTAACATATTAAGTTAATAAACAGTTTTTAGCATGCTGAAGTCTACATAAAGCCTTAACGGTATAACGGCAGTGCATTTAGAAGAATTCCGTAATGTTATAATTTTATATTTAGGTGTGAAGTCGATTTTCTTGTATTTACACATTTAGCAGTCGATATCGAAAGCTTCAAACCATCAGTTTAACATATTTAAGTTAATTAACCTTCTTTAACGTATTGAAGTTAATAAAGAGCCATGGCGGCATAACGACAGTACATTTGGAAGAATTTCGTTGTCTTATATTCAGGTATAAAGTCGATTTTCTTGTATATATGCATTAAGCAATCGATATCGAAATGCTTCAAATAACTGGTTTAACATATTTAAGTTAATAAACCTTCTTTAACGCACTGAAGTCTACATAAAGCGTTAATGGCATAACGGCAGTTCATTTAGAAAAATTCCGTTATCTTATATTTAGGTATAAATTCGATTTTCTTGTACATACATATTTGGCAAGCGATATCGAAATGCTTCAGGTCATTAGTTTAACATATTTAAGTTAATAAACCTTCTTTAACAATCTGAAGTTGGCATAACGGCAGTGGATGTAGAAGAATTCCGTAATCTTATATTTAGTTATAAAGTCGATTTTCTTGTATATACATATTTAGCTATCGAAATCGAAATGCTTCAAATCATTTGTTTAACATATTAAGTTAAAAAACATTTTTTAGCTTACTAAAGTCTACATATAGCCTTAACGGTATAACGGCAGTGCATTTAGAAGAATTCCGTAATGTTATCATTTTATATTTAGGTATAAAGTCGATTTTCTTGTATTTGCACATTTAGCAATCGATATCGAAGTGCTTCAAACCATTAGCTTAACATATTTAAATAATTTACCTTCTTTACAAAAGCCATAACGGCATAACGGCAGTATATTTGGGTAATTTCCGTAATCTTTTATTTAGGTATGAAATCGATTTTCTTGTATATACACATTTAGCAATCGATATCGAAATGCTTCAAACCATTAGTTTAACATATTTAAAATAATTAACCTTCTTTAACTCATTGAAGTTGATACAAAGCCATGGCGGCATAATGACAGTACATTTGGAAGAATTCCGTAATCTTATATTTAGGTATAAATTCGATTTTCTTGTATATACACATTTGGCAAGCGATATCGAAATGCTTCAAATCATTAGTTTAACATATTTAAGTTAATCAACCTTCTTTAAAGCACTGAAGTCTACATAAAGCGTTAACGGCATAACGGCAGTGCATTTAGAAAAATTCCGTTATCTTATATTTAGGTATAAATTCGATTTTCTTGTATATACATATTTGGCAAGCGATATCGAAATGCTTCAGCTCATTAGTTTAACATATTTAAGTTAATAAAACTTCTTTAACGATCTGGAGTGGGCATATAGCTATGGAGGCATAACTGTAGTGCACGTAGAAAAATTCCATAATCCTATATTTAGGTACAAAGTCGATTTTCTTTACTAACACATTTAGCAATCGATATCGAAATGCTTCAAACCATTAGCTTAACATATTTAAATAATTAACCTTCTTCACAAAAGCCATAACGGCATAACGGCAGTATATTTGGGTAATTTCCGTAATCTTTTATTTAGGTATGAAATCTATTTTCTTGTATATACACATTTAGCAATCGATATCGAAATGCTTCAAAACATTAGTTTAACATATTAAGTTAATAAACAGTTTTTAGCATACTGAAGTCTACATAAAGCCTTAACGGTATAACGGCAGTGCATTTAGAAGAATTCCGTAATGTTATAATTTTATATTTAGGTGTAAGGTCGATTTTCTTGTATTTACATATTTAGCAATCAATATCGAAATGCTTCAAATCATCAGTTTAACATATTTATGTTAATTAACCAACTTTAACGTATTGAAGGTGAAATAAAGCCATGGCGGCATAACGACAGTAATTTGGAAGAATTCCGTAATCTTATATTTAGGTATAAAGTGGATTTTCTTGTATATATGCATTTAGAAATCGATATCGAAATGCTTCAAATCATTAGTTTAAGATATTTAAGTTAACAAACCTACTTTAACGAACTGAAGTCTACATAAAGCCATAACGGCATAACGGCAGTGCATTTGGAAGAATTCCGTAATCTTATATTTAGGTATAAATTCGATTTTCTTGTATATACACATTTGGCAAGCGATATCGAAATGCTTCAAATCATTAGTTTAACATATTTAAGTTAATCAACCTTCTTTAAAGCACTGAAGTCTACATAAAACGTTAACGGCATAACGGCAGTGCATTTAGAAAAATTCCGTTATCTTATATTTAGGTATAAATTCGATTTTCTTGTATATACATATTTGGCAAGCGATATCGAAATGCTTCAGCTCATTAGTTTAACATATTTAAGTTAATAAAACTTCTTTAACTATCTGGAGTGGGCATATAGCCATGGAGGCATAACTGCAGTGCACGTAGAAGAATTCCATAATCCTATATTTAGGTACAAAATCGATTTTCTTGTATTAACACATTTAGCAATCGATATCGAAATGCTTCAAACCATTAGCTTAACATATTTAAATAATTAACCTTCTTTACAAAAGCCATAACGGCATAACGGCAGTATATTTGGGTAATTTCCGTAATCAATTATTTAGGTATGAAATCGATTTTCTTGTATATACACATTTAGCAATCGATATCGAAATGCTTCAAATCATTAGTTTAACATATTAAGTTAATAAACAGTTTTTAGCATACTGAAGTCTACATAAAGCCTTAACGGTATAACGGCAGTGCATTTAGAAGAATTCCGTAATGTTATAATTTTATATTTAGGTGTAAAGTCGATTTTCTTGTATTTACACATTTAGCAGTCGATATCGAAATGCTTCAAACCATTAGTTTGACATATTTAAGTTAATTAACCTTCTTTAACGTACTGAAGTTGATAAAGAGCCATGGCGGCATAACGACAGTACTTTGGAAGAATTCCGTAGTCTTATATTTAGGTATAAAGTCGATTTTCTTGTATATATGCATTAAGCAATCGATATCGAAATGCTTCAAACCATTAGTTTAACATATTTAAGTTAATAAACCTTCTTTAACTCACTGAAGTTTACATAAAGCCATAACGGCATAACGGCAGTGCATTTAGAAGAATTCCGTTATCTTATATTTAGGTATAAATTCCATTTTCTTGTATATACACATTTAGCAATCGATATCGAAATGCTTCAACTCATTAGTTTAACATATTTAAGTTAATAAACCTTCTTTAACGATCTGAAGTTGGCATAACGGCTGTGGATGTAGATGAATTCCATAATCTTATATTTAGGTATAAAGTAGATTTTCTTTTATATACATACATATTTAGCTATCGATATCGAAATGCTTCAAATCATTTGTTTAACATATTAAGTTAAAAAACATTTTTTAGCTTACTAAAGTCTACATATAGCCTTAACGGTATAACGGCAGTGCATTTAGAAGAATTCCGTAATGTTATCATTTTATATTTAGGTATAAAGTCGATTTTCTTGTATTTGCACATTTAGCAATCGATATCGAAATGCTTCAAACCATTTGCTTAACATATTTAAATAACTAACCTTCTTTACAAAAGCCATAACGGCATAACGGCAGTATATTTGGGTAATTTCCGTAATCTTTTATTTAGGTATGAAATCGATTTTCTTCTATATACACATTTAGCAATCGATATCGAAATGCTTCAAACCATTAGTTTAACATATTTAAAATAATTAACCTTCTTTAACGTATTGAAGTTGATACAAAGCCATGGCGGCATAATAACAGTACATTTGGAAGAATTCCGTAATCTTATATTTAGGTATAAATTCGATTTTCTTGTATATACACATTTGGCAAGCGATATCGAAATGCTTCAAATCATTAGTTTAACATATTTAAGTTAATCAACCTTCTTTAAAGCACTGAAGTCTACATAAAGCGTTAACGGCATAACGGCAGTGCATTTAGAAAAATTCCGTTATCTTATATTTAGGTATAAATTCGATTTTCTTGTATATACATACTTGGCAAGCGACATCGAAATGCTTCAGCTCATTAGTTTAACATATTTAAGTTAATAAAACTTCTTTAACGATCTGAAGTGGGCATATAGCCATGGAGGCATAACTGCAGTGCACGTAGAAGAATTCCATAATCCTATATTTAGGTATAAAGTCGATTTTCCTGTATTAACACAAGCCGTTAAGGCTTGATGTAGACTTCAGGAAGATAAATAGGGTCAATTAACTTAAATATGTTAAACTAATGATTTGAAGCATTTCGATATCGATTGCTGGATGCGTTGATACAACAAATAGATTCTATACTTAAATATAAAATTACGGAATTCTTCTACATGCACTGCCGTTACGCCGCCACGGCCTCATGTCACCTTCGGTAGGTTAAAGAAGTTAATTTAACTTAAATATGTTAAACTAATGATTTGAAGCATTTCGATATCGATTGCTCGATGTGTTTATACAACAAATAGATTTTATACCTAAATATAAAATTACGGAATTCTTCTACATGCACTGCCGTTACGCCGCCATGGCTGCATGTCACCTTCGGTAGGTTAAAGAAGGTAATTTAACTTAAATATGTTAAACTAATTATTTGAAGCATTTCGATATCGATTGCTAAATATGTAAATACAAGAAACTTGACTTTATACCTAAACATAGGAAAACGGAATTCTTCCAAATGCACTGCCGTTAATCCGCCATGGCTTTATGTCAACATCAGTTCTTTAAAGAAGGTTTGTTAACTTAGATATGTTAAACTAATGTTTTGAAGCATTTCGATAACGATTTGTAAATGCATATATACAAGCAAATCGGCTTAATACCTAAATATAAGATTACGGAATTCTTCCATATTACTGTCGTTATGCCGCCATGGCTTTATTTCACCTTCAATACGTTAAAGATGATTAATTAACTTAAATATGTTAAACTAATGATTTGAAGCATTTCGATATCGATTGCTAAATATGTAAATACAAGAAAATCGACTTTATACCTTAATATGAGATTACGGAATTCTTCTAAATGCACTGCAGTTATCCCGTTAAGGCTTTATGTAGACTTCAGTGCGTTAAAGAAGGTTTATTAACTTTAATATTTTAAACTAATGATTTGAAGCATTTCGATATCGATTACTAAATGTGTATATACAAGAAAATCGACTTTACATATACCTAAATATAAGATTACGGAATTCTGCCAAATGTACTGTCGTTATGCCGCCATGGTTTGTATCAACTATAATACGTAAAAGAAGGTTAATTATTTTAAATATGATAAACTAATGGTTTGAAGCATTTCGATATCGACTGCTAAATGTGTAAATACAACAAAATCGAATTTATACCTAAACATATGATTACGGAATTCTTCTACATACACTGCAGTTATACCGCCATGGCTTTATGTTAACTTCAGTGCGTTCAAGAAGCCTTATTAACTTAAATATGTTAAAATAATGATTTGAAGCATTTCGA
The DNA here is from genome assembly GCA_027475135.1 of Bactrocera correcta. NCBI lineage: Eukaryota > Metazoa > Arthropoda > Insecta > Diptera > Tephritidae > Bactrocera > Bactrocera correcta. The sequence continues at coordinate 43,149 of JAPZAG010000772.1, read as the reverse complement.
TATCGAATGCTAAGTGAGTATATACAAGAAAATCGACTTTTTACCTAAATATAAGATTACGGAATTCTTCTAAATGCACTGCCGTTATGCCGTGAAGGCTTTATGTAGACTTCAGGAAAATAAATAGATTGAATTAACTTAAATATGTTAAACTAATGATCTCAAGCATTTCGATATCGATTGCTAAATGTGTTTATACAACAAATCGATTTTATACCTAAATATAAAATTACGGAATTATTCTATATGAACCGCCGTCATGCCACCATGGCTTCATGTCACTTTCCGTAGGTTAAAGAAGGTAATTTAACTTAAATATGTTAAACTAATGATTTGAAGCATTTCGATATCGATTTCTAAATGCAAATATACAAGAAAATCGACTTTATACCTAAATATAAGATTACGGAATTCTTCCAAATTACCGTCGTTATGCCGCCATGGCTTTATTTCACCTTCAATACGTTAAAGTTGGTTAATTAACATAAATATGTTAAACTAATGATTTGAAGCATTTCGATATCGATTGCTAAAAATCTAAATGCAAGAAAATCGACTTTATACCTTAATATAAGATTACGGAATTCTTCTTAATGCACTGCAGTTATACCGTTAAGGCTTTATGTAGATTTCAGTGTGTTAAAGAAGGTTTATTTTAAATAACTTGAAAATGTAAAACTAATGATTTGAAGCATTTCGATATCGATTGCTAAATGTGTATATACAAGAAAATCGAATATACATATACCTAAATATAAGATTACGGAATTCTTCCAAATGTACTGTCGTTATGCCGCCATGGTTTGTATCAATTACAATACGATAAAGAAGGTTAATTATTTTAAATATGTTAAACTAATGGTTTGAAGCATTTCGATATCGACTGCTAAATGTGTAAATACAACAAAATCGACTTTATACGTAAATATAAAATTATAACATTACGGATTTCTTCTAAATGCACTGCCGTTATACCGTTAAGGCTTTATGTAGACCTCATTAAGCTAAAAAATGTTTATTAACTTAATATGTTAAACTAATGATTTGAAGCATTTCGATATCGATAGCTAAATGTGTATATACAAGAAAATCGACTTTATACCTGAATATAAGATTACGGAATTCTTCTACATGCACTGCCGTTATGCCGCCATGGCTTTATATCAACTTCAATATGTTAAAGAAGGTTAAATAACTTAAATATGTTAAACTAATGATTTGAAACATTTCGATATCGCTTGCTAAATGTGTATATACAAGAAAATCGAATTTATACCTAAATATAAGATAACGGAATTCTTCTAAACGCACTGCCGTTATGCCGTTAAGGATTTATGTAGACTTCAGTAAGATAGAGGGGAATAATTAACTTAAATATGTTAAACTTATGATTTGAAGCATTTCGATATCGATTGCTAAATATGTAAATACAAAAAAATCGACTTTGTACCTAAATATAAGATTACGGAATTCTTTTAAATGCACTGCAGTTATACCGTTAAGGCTTTATGTAGACTTCAGTGCGTTAAAGAAGGTTTATTATAAATAACTTGAAAATGTAAAACTAATGATTTGAAGCATTTCGATATCGTTTGCTAAATGAGTGTATACAAGAAAATCGACTTTATACCTAAATATAAGATTATAAAATTCTTCTAAATGCACAGCCGTTACGCCGTTAAGGCTTTTGTAGACTTCAATATGAAAAAGAGGGTTTATTAACTTAAATATGCTAAACTAATGATTTGAAGCATTTCGATATCGATTGCTAAATGAGTATGTACAAGAAAATCGAATTCATACCTAAATATAAGATTACGTAATTCTTCTAAATGCACTGCCGTTATGCCGTTAAGGCGTTTGCAGACTTCAGTAAGAAAAAGAGGGTTAAGTAACTTAAATATGTTTAACTAATGATTTGAAGCATTTCGATATCGATTGCTAAATGTGTATGTACAAAAAAATCGACTTTAAGCCTAAATATAAGTCTACGGAATTCTTCCAAATGCACTGCCGTTATGCCGTTATGGCTTTATGTAAACTTCAGTAAGATAAAGAAGGTTAATTAACTTAAATATGTTAAACCAGTTATTTGAAGCATTTCGATATCGATTGCAAAATGTGTATGTACAAGAAAATCGACTTTAAGCCTAAATATAAGTCTACGGAATTCTTCCAAATGCACTGCCGTTATGCCCTTATGGCTTTATGTAATCTTCAGTAAGATAAAGAAGGTTAATTAACTTAAATATGTTAAACTAATGATTTGAAGCATTTCGATATCGATTTCTAAATGTGTATATATAAGAAAATCGACTTTATACCTAAATATAAGATAACGGAATTCTTCTACATGCACTGCCGTGATGCCGCCATGCTTTTATGCCAACTTCAGTTCTTCGAAAAAAGTTTATTAACTTAAATATGTTAAACTAATGAGTTGAAGCATTTCGATATACATTGCTAAGTGAGTATATACAAGAAAATCGAATTCATACCTAAATATAAGATTACGTAATTCTTCTAAATGCACTGCCGTTATGCCGTTAAGGCTTGATGTAGCCTTCAGGAAGATAAATAGGGTTATTTAACTTAAATATGTTAAACTAATGATTTGAAGCGTTTCGATATCGATTTCTAAATGCATATATACAGGCAAATCGGCATTATACCTAAATATAAGATTACAGAATTCTTCCAAATTACTGTCGTTATGCCGCCACGGCTTTATTTCACCTTCAGTACGTTAAAGATGGTCAATTAACTTAAATATGTTAAACTAATGATTTGGAGTATTTCGATATCGATTGCTTAATATGTAAATACAAGAAAATCGACTTTATACCTTAATATAAGATTACGGAATTCTTCTGAATGCACTGCAGTTATCCCGTTAAGGCTTTATGTAGACTTCAGTGCGTTAAAGAAGGTTTATTAACTTTAATATGTTAAACTAATGATTTGAAGCATTTCGATATCGATTACTAAATGTGTATATACAAGAAAATCGACTTTATACCTAAATATAAAATTATAACATTACGGATTTCTTCTAAATGCACTGCCGTTATACCGTTAAGGCTTTATGTAGACCTCATTAAGCTAAAAAATGTTTATTAACTTAATATGTTAAACTAATGATTTGAAGCATTTCGATATCGATAGCTTAATGTGTATATACAACAAAATCGAATTTATACCTAAACATAAGATTACGGAATTCTTCTACATACACTGCCGTTATACCGCCATGGCTTTATGTTAACTTCATTGCGTTCAAGAAGCCTTATTAACTTAAATATGTTAAAATAATGATTTGAAGCATTTCGATATCGATTGCTAAATGAGTATATACAAGAAAATCGACTTTATACCTAAATGTAAGATTACGTAATTCTTCTAAATGCACTGCCGTTATGCCGTTAAGGCTTTATGTAGACTTCAGGAAGATAAATAGGGTGAATTAACTTAAATATGTTAAACTAATGATCTCAAGCATTTCGATATCGATTGTTAAATGTGTTTATACAACAAATCGATTTTATACCTAAATATAAAATTACGTAATTCTTCTTCATGCACCGCCTTTATGCCGCCATGGCTTCATGTCACTTTCGGTAGGTTAAAGAAGGTAATTTAACTTAAATATGATAAACTAATGATTTGAAGCATTTCGATATCGATTGCTCGATGTGTATATACAACAAATCGATTTTATACCTAAATATAAAATTACGGAATTCTTCCAAATGCACTGCCGTTAATCCGCCAAGGCTTTATGTCAACTTCAGTTCGTTAAAGTAGGTTTGTTAACTTAAATATCTTAAACTAATGATTTGAAGCATTTCGATATCGATTTCTAAATGCATATATACAAGAAAATCCACTTTATACCTAAATATAAGATTACGGAATTCTTCCAAATTACTGTCGTTATGCCGCCATGGCTTTATTTCACCTTCAATACGTTAAAGTTGGTTAATTAACATAAATATGTTAAACTAATGATTTGAAGCATTTCGATATTGATTGCTAAATATGTAAATACAAGAAAATCGACTTTATACCTTAATATAAGATTACGGAATTCTTCTAAATGCACTGCAGTTATACCGTTAAGGCTTTATGTAGACTTCAGTGTGTTAAAGAAGTCTACATAATATAAATAACTTGAAAATGTAAAACTAATGATTTGAAGCATTTCGATATCGAATGCTAAATGTGTATATACAAGAAAATCGACTTTACATATACCTAAATATAAGATTACGGAATTCTTCCAAATGTACTGTCGTTATGCCGCCATGGTTTGTATCAACTACAATACGATAAAGAAGGTTAATTATTTTAACCTTCAAGAAGTCGCGCGTAGTCTTTTCGACCGCCCATGGTGAATAAAGTATTATAATTTTTGTGTATATAATCCCAGATATTTGGTAGCTCTAGTAGCTTGAGGTTAGTTCATTTCCAATCGAATGCACTATTTCCGTCTCTTTTTAACGCTTGTCGACTGTTTATAGCGAGCATTTACTTCAGTTGCCTCTCGTCGTCGAAAAGACTACGCGCGCCTGACGTCTTTTAGTTTACGCGCGACTCTCTGTGCACATTTCCTGATTTAATAAAGTGTTACAGTTATTGGTAAAAATGGCTAAAACAAGAATAAGTGAAAGTGAAATAATGAAATTTCTCCTAGAGGAAGATGATGAAAGTGATGAAACTTTAAGTGATGAAGGATCAGAAGTCTCTGACCCCTTGTCTGATGTGGAATGTAATGAGGAATCAGAAATATCTGAATGTAGACCAGATACGGAATCTGATGAAGAAATGGAACATTCAAACGAAGAAAGTAACTCGGAAGAGGAAAACATTCCTTTGGCTGATAGAGCTGCATACTTCATGGCACGTGATCATGTTACAAAATGGAAAAAATCAAATAGTGATAGAGTCAGGTATCCACCCCATAATATTCTGACTCAAGAGGCTGGTGTTCTTGGAAAAGGCGTGGGCGTAACAACATCTCTAAAAGCATGGGATTTGTTCATATGCGATAAAATTATAACGACAGTAGTAAAATATACTAACGAATTTATACAGAAAAAAGAAAGCGCATACTCCAGAGTTCGAGATTGTAAAACTACCGATTCTGTTGAGATTCGGGCCCTGTTCGGATTATTATATGTTGCTGGAACCTTACGTATGTCTCATGGAAACTTGGAGGATGTGTATAGTGATGCTACTGGTATTGTCATATTTCCAAATACTATGCCTTTGAAAAGGATGAACTTTCTTCTAAACTCTCTTCGGTTTGATGATGCATCCACAAGAAGTTTTTGCCGAGCCCAAGATAAAGCTGCGCCCATACGAGAAGTGCTAAATATGTTCACAGAAAACTGCCTTTCTCCTTATTCTGTTGGTAAGAATGTTGTAATAGATGAAATGATGTGCGGATTCCGCGGAAAATGTCCTTTTAGACAATACAACAAATCAAAACCTGACAAATATGGGCTAAAGATTTATGCACTAGTGGATTCAAAAAACTTTTACACGTTGAATATTGAGCTTTATGCTGGAAGACAACCAGAAGGACCTTTTCAAATCAGTAATTCAGGAAGTGATGTTGTAAAAAGGTTAATTTCACCAATTTCTGGAACCGGACGAAATTTTACCATTGATAACTGGTTCACAAGCATTCCTTTGGTAAAAGATTTAGCCACAAATGGTAAAATGACTGTTGTTGGCACTTTGCGTAAAAATAAAAAAGAAATTCCCCCGTGTTTCATTGCGAAGGGGAATAACGGAATTCATATAAATATACTGCCGTTATGCCGTTATGGCTTTATGTAAACTTCAGTAAGATAAAGAAGGTTAATAACCTTAAATATTTTAAACCAGTTATTTGAAGCATTTCGATATCGATTGCAAAATGTGTATGTACAAGAAAATCGACTTTAAGCCTAAATATAAGTCTACGGAATTCTTCCAAATGCACTGCCGTTATGGCTTTATGTAATCTTCAGTAAGATAAAGAAGGTTAATTAACTTAAATATGTTAAACTAATGATTTGATACATTTCGATATCGATTGTTAAATGTGTATATACAAGAAAATCGACTTTATACCTAAATATAAGATAACGGAATTCTTCTACATGCACTGCCGTTATGCCGCCATGATTTTATGCCAACTTCATTGAAGAAAGTTTATTAACTTAAATATGTTAAACTAATGAGTTGAAGCATCTCGATATCGATTGCTAAATGGGTATATACAGCAAAATCGAATTTATACCTAAACATAATATTACGGAATTCACCTACATGCACTGCCGTTATACCGCCATGGCTTTATGTTAACTTCATTTAAAGAAGGTTATTAACTTAAATATTTAAAATTGATTTGAAAAATTTCAATATTACACTTTATTCTAAATATAAGATTATACCTAAATATAAGATTACGTAATTCTTTTAAATGCACTGCCGTTATGCCGTTAAGGCTGATGTAGACTTCAGGAAGATAAATAGGGTTAATTAACTTAAATATGTTAAACTAATGATTTGAAGCATTTCGATATCGATTGCTCGATGCGTTTATACAACAAATAGATTTTATACCTAAATATAAAATTACGGAATTCTTCTACATGCACTGCCGTTACGCCGCCACGGCTTCATGTCACCTTCGGTAGGTTAAAGAAGTTAATTTAACTTAAATATGTTAAACTAATGATTTGAAGCATTTCGATATCGATTCCTCGATGTGTTTATACAACAAATAGATTTTATACCTAAATATATAATTACGGAATTCTTCTACATGCACTGCCGTTACGCCGCCATGGCTTCATGTCACGTTCGGTAGGTTAAAGAAGGTAATTTAACTTAAATATGTTAAACTAATTATTTGAAGCATTTCGATATCGATTGCTAAATATGTAAATACAAGAAACTTGACTTTATACCTAAACATAGGAAAACGGAATTCTTCCAAATGCACTGCCGTTAATCCGCCATGGCTTTATGTCAACTTCAGTTCTTTAAAGAAGGTTTGTTAACTTAAATATGTTAAACTAATGTTTTGAAGCATTTCGATAACGATTTCTAAATGCATATATACAAGCAAATCGGCTTTATACCTAAATATAAGATTACGGAATTCTTCCAAATTACTGTCGTTATGCCGCCATGGCTTTATTTCACCTTCAATACGTTAAAGATGGTTAATTAACTTAAATATGTTAAACTAATGATTTGAAGCATTTCGATATCGATTGCTAAATATGTAAATACAAGAAAATCGACTTTATACCTTAATATAAGATTACGGAATTCTTCTAAATGCACTGCAGTTACCCGTAAATGGCTTTATGTAGACTTCAGTGGTTAAAGAAGGTTTATTTAACTTTAATATTTTAAACTAATATTTGAAGCATTTCGATATCGATTCTAAATTGTAATACAAGAAAATTGACTTTATACCTAAACATAAGATACGGAATTCTTCCAAATGTACTGTCTTTAAATGCCGCCATGGTTTTATTCAACTACAATCTTTAAAGAAGGTTAAGTTACTTTTAAATATGTTAAACTAATGGTTGAAGCATTTCGATATCGACTTTGCTAAATGATAAATACAAGCAAATCGGTTTATACCTAAATATGATTACGGAATTCTTCAAATATACTGCCGTTATGCCGCCATGGCTTTATGTTAACTTCAGTACGTTAAAGAAGGTTAATTAACTTAAATATGTTAAACTAATGATTTGAAGCATTTCGAAAATCGATTGCTAAATTGCATATATACAAGAAAATCGACTTTATACCTAAATATAAGATTACGGAATTCTTCCAAATGCACTGCGTTATCCGCAGGCTTTATGTAACTTCAGTACGTTAAAGAAGGTTAATTAACTTAAATATGTTAAACTAATGATTTGAAGCATTTCGATATCGATTGCTAAATGTGTATATACAAGAAAATCGACTTTTATACCTAAATATAAGATTACGGAATTCTTCTAAATGCACTGCCGTTATGCCGCGATGGTTTTATGCAACTTCAATAGATAAAAGGGTTAATTAACTTAAATATGTTAAACTAATGATCTGAAGCATTTCGATATCGATTGCTAAATGTGTATATACAACAAAATCGAATTTATACCTAAACATAAAATTACGGAATTCTTCTACATGCACTGCCGTTATACCGCCATGGCTTTATGTTAACTTCAGTGCGTTAAAGGAGGTTATTAACTTAAATATGTTAAACTAATGATTTGAAGCATTTCGATATCGATTGCTAAATGTGTATACAAGAAATTTGACTTTATACCTAAATATAAGATTACGGAATTCTTCCAAATGCACTGCCGTTATCCGCCATGGCTTTATGTCAACTTCAAACGTTAAAGTAGGTTAATTAACTTAAATATGTTAAACTAATGATTTGAAGCATTTCGATATCGATTGCTAAATGCAAATATACAAGAAAATCGACTTTATACCTAAATATAAGATTACGGAATTCTTCTAAATGCCCCTGCCGTTATGCCGCCATGGCTTTATGTCACCTTCAGATAGTTAAAGGTTAATTAACTTAAATATGTTACACTAATGATCTCAAGCATTTCGATATCGATTGCTAAATGTGTTTATACAACAAATCGATTTTATACCTAAATATAAAATTACGGAATTATTCTACATGCACCGCCGTTATGCCACCATGGCTTCATGTCACTTTCCGTAGGTTAAAGGAGGTAATTTAACTTAAATATGTTAAACTAATGATTTGAAGCATTTCGATATCGATTGCTAAATGTGCTAGTACAAGAAATTTGACTTTATACCTAAACATAGGATAACGGAATTCTTCCAAATGCACTGCCGTTAATCCGCCATGGCTTTATGTCAACTTCAAATCGTTAAAGTAGGTTTGTTAACTTAAATATGTTAAAGTAATGATTTGAAGCATTTCGATATCGATTTCTAAATGCAAATATACAAGAAAATCGACTTTATACCTAAATATAAGATTACGGAATTCTTCCAAATTACCGTCGTTATGCCGCCATGGCTTTATTTCACCTTCAATACGTTAAAGTTGGTTAATTAACATAAATATGTTAAACTAATGATTTGAAGCATTTCGATATCGATTGCTAAAAATGTAAATACAAGAAAATCGACTTTATACCTTAATATAAGATTACGGAATTCTTCTTAATGCACTGCAGTTATACCGCTAAGGCTTTATGTAGATTTCAGTGTGTTAAAGAAGGTTTATTTTAAATAACTTGAAAATGTAAAACTAATGATTTGAAGCATTTCGATATCGATTTCTAAATGTGTATATACAAGAAAATCGAATATACATATACCTAAATATAAGATTACGGAATTCTTCCAAATGTACTGTCGTTATGCCGCCATGGTTTGTATCAATTACAATACGATAAAGAAGGTTAATTATTTTAAATATGTTAAACTAATGGTTTGAAGCATTTCGATATCGACTGCTAAATGTGTAAATACAACAAAATCGACTTTATACGTAAATATAAAATTATAACATTACGGAATTCTTCTAAATGCACTGCCGTTATACCGTTAAGGCCTTATGTAGACCTCATTAAGCTAAAAAATGTTTATTAACTTAATATGTTAAACTAATGATTTGAAGCATTTCGATATCGATAGCTAAATGTGTATATACAAGAAAATCGACTTTATACCTGAATATAAGATTACGGAATTCTTCTACATGCACTGCCGTTATGCCGCCATGGCTTTATATCAACTTCAATATGTTAAAGAAGGTTAAATAACTTCAATATGTTAAACTAATGATTTGAAACATTTCGATATCGCTTGCTAAATGTGTATATACAAGAAAATCGAATTTATACCTAAATATAAGATAACGGAATTCTTCTAAACGCACTGCCGTTATGCCGTTAAGGCTTTATATAGACTTCAGTAAGATAGAGGGGAATAATTAACTTAAATATGTTAAACTTATGATTTGAAGCATTTCGATATCGATTGCTAAATATGTAAATACAAAAAAATCGACTTTGTACCTAAATATAAGATTACGGAATTCTTTTAAATGCACTGCAGTTATACCGTTAAGGCTTTATGTAGACTTCAGTGCGTTAAAGAAGGTTTATTATAAATAACTTGAAAATGTAAAACTGATGATTTGAAGCATTTCGATATCGATTGCTAAATGAGTATATACAAGAAAATCGACTTTATACCTAAATATAAGATTATAAAATTCTTCTAAATGCACTGCCGTTATGCCGTTAAGGCTTTTGCAGACTTCAGTAAGAAAAAGAGGGTTAAGTAACTTAAATATGTTTAACTAATGATTTGAAGCATTTCGATATCGATTGCTAAATGTGTATGTACAAAAAAATCGACTTTAAGCCTAAATATAAGTCTACGGAATTCTTCCAAATGCACTGCCGTTATGCCGTTATGGCTTTATGTAATCTTCAGTAAGATAAAGAAGGTTAATTAACTTAGATATGTTAAACTAATGATTTGAAGCATTTCGATATCGATTTATAAATGTGTACATACAAGAAAATCGACTTTATACCTAAATATAAGATAACGGAATTCTTCTACATGCACTGCCGTTATGCCGCCATGCTTTAATGCCAATTTCAGTTCTTCGAAGAAAGTTTATTAACTTAAATATGTTAAACTAATGAGTTGAAGCATTTCGATATCCATTGCTAAATGAGTATGTACAAGAAAATCGAATTCATACCTAAATATAAGATTACGTAATTCTTCTAAATGCACTGCCGTTATGCCGTTAAGGCTTTTGTAGACTTCAGTATGAAAAAGAGGGTTAATTAACTTAAATATGTTAAACAAATGTTCTGAAGCATTTCGATATCTATTGCTAAGTGAGTATATACAAGAAAATCGACTTTATACCTAAATATAAGATTACGGAATTGTTCCAAATGTACTGTCGTTATGCCGCCATGGCTTTGTATTACCTTCAATACGTTAAAGAAGGTTTATTAACTTAAATATGTTAAACTTATGATTTGAAGCATCTCGATATTGATTGATAAATGTGCATATGCAAGAAAATCGACTTTACATATACCTAAATATAAGATTACGGAATTCTTCCAAATGCACTGCCGTTAATCCGCCAAGGCTTTATGTCAACTTCAGTTCGTTAAAGTAGGTTTGTTAACTTAAATATCTTAAACTAATGATTTGAAGCATTTCGATATCGATTTCTTAATGCATATATACAAGAAAATCCACTTTATACCTAAATATAAGATTACGGAATTCTTCCAAATTACTGTCGTTATGCCGCCATGGCTTTATTTCACCTTCAATACGTTAAAGTTGGTTAATTAACATAAATATGTTAAACTAATGATTTGAAGCATTTCGATATTGATTGCTAAATATGTAAATACAAGAAAATCGACTTTATACCTAAATATAAGATAACGGAATTCTTCTACATGCACTGCCGTTATGCCGCCATGCTTTTATGCCAATTTCAGTTCTTCGAAGAAAGTTTATTAACATAAATATGTTAAACTAATGAGTTGAAGCATTTCGATATCCATTGCTAAATGAGTATGTACAAGAAAATCGAATTCATACCTTAATATAAGATAACGTAATTCTTCTAAATGCACTGCCGTTATGCCGTTAAGGCTTTTGTAGACTTCAGTATGAAAAAGAGGGTTAATTAACTTAAATATGTTAAACAAATGTTTTGAAGCATTTCGATATCTATTGCTAAGTGAGTATATACAAGAAAATCGACTTTATACCTAAATATAAGTTTACGGAATTGTTCCAAATGTACTGTCGTTATGCCGCCATGGCTTTGTATCACCTTCAATACGTTAAAGAAGGTTTATTAACTTAAATATGTTAAACTAATGACTTGAAGCATTTCGATATCGAATGCTAAATGTGTATATACAAGAAAATCGACTTTACATATACCTAAATATAAGATTACGGAATTCTTCCAAATACACTGCCGTTAATCCGCCAAGGCTTTATGTCAACTTCAGTTCGTTAAAGTAGGTTTGTTAACTTAAATATCTTAAACTAATGATTTGAAGCATTTCGATATCGATTTCTAAATGCATATATACAAGAAAATCCACTTTATACCTAAATATAAGATTACGGAATTCTTCCAAATTACTGTCGTTATGCCGCCATGGCTTTATTTCACCTTCAATACGTTAAAGTTGGTTAATTAACATAAATATGTTAAACTAATGATTTGAAGCATTTCGATATTGATTGCTAAATATGTAAATACAAGAAAATCGACTTTATACCTTAATATAAGATTACGGAATTCTTCTAAATGCACTGCAGTTATACCGTTAAGGCTTTATGTAGACTTCAGTGTGTTAAAGAAGGTTTACTATAAATAACTTGAAAATGTAAAACTAATGATTTGAAGCATTTCGATATCGAATGCTAAATGTGTATATACAAGAAAATCGACTTTACATATACCTAAATATAAGATTACGGAATTCTTCCAAATGTACTGTCGTTATGCCGCCATGGTTTGTATCAACTACAATACGATAAAGAAGGTTAATTATTTTAACCTTCAAGAAGTCGCGCGTAGTCTTTTCGACCGCCCATGGTGAATAAAGTATTATAATTTTTGTGTATATAATCCCAGATATTTGGTAGCTCTAGTAGCTTGAGGTTAGTTCATTTCCAATCGAATGCACTATTTCCGTCTCTTTTTAACGCTTGTCGACTGTTTATAGCGAGCATTTACTTCAGTTGCCTCTCGTCGTCGAAAAGACTACGCGCGCCTGACGTCTTTTAGCTTACGCGCGACTCTCTGTGCACATTTCCTGATTTAATAAAGTGTTACAGTTATTGGTAAAAATGGCTAAAACAAGAATAAGTGAAAGTGAAATAATGAAATTTCTCCTAGAGGAAGATGATGAAAGTGATGAAACTTTAAGTGATGAAGGATCAGAAGTCTCTGACCCCTTGTCTGATGTGGAATGTAATGAGGAATCAGAAATATCTGAATGTAGACCAGATACGGAATCTGATGAAGAAATGGAACATTCAAACGAAGAAAGTAACTCGGAAGAGGAAAACATTCCTTTGGCTGATAGAGCTGCATACTTCATGGCACGTGATCATGTTACAAAATGGAAAAAATCAAATAGTGATAGAGTCAGGTATCCACCCCATAATATTCTGACTCAAGAGGCTGGTGTTCTTGGAAAAGGCGTGGGCGTAACAACATCTCTAAAAGCATGGGATTTGTTCATATGCGATAAAATTATAACGACAGTAGTAAAATATACTAACGAATTTATACAGAAAAAAGAAAGCGCATACTCCAGAGTTCGAGATTGTAAAACTACCGATTCTGTTGAGATTCGGGCCCTGTTCGGATTATTATATGTTGCTGGAACCTTACGTATGTCTCATGGAAACTTGGAGGATGTGTATAGTGATGCTACTGGTATTGTCATATTTCCAAATACTATGCCTTTGAAAAGGATGAACTTTCTTCTAAACTCTCTTCGGTTTGATGATGCATCCACAAGAAGTTTTCGCCGAGCCCAAGATAAAGCTGCGCCCATACGAGAAGTGCTAAATATGTTCACAGAAAACTGCCTTTCTCCTTATTCTGTTGGTAAGAATGTTGTAATAGATGAAATGATGTGCGGATTCCGCGGAAAATGTCCTTTTAGACAATACAACAAATCAAAACCTGACAAATATGGGCTAAAGATTTATGCACTAGTGGATTCAAAAAACTTTTACACGTTGAATATTGAGCTTTATGCTGGAAGACAACCAGAAGGACCTTTTCAAATCAGTAATTCAGGAAGTGATGTTGTAAAAAGGTTAATTTCACCAATTTCTGGAACCGGACGAAATTTTACCATTGATAACTGGTTCACCAGCATTAGTTTGGTAAATGATTTAGCCACAAATGATAAAATGTCTGTTGTTGGCACTTTGCGTAAAAATAAAAAAGAAATTCCCCCGTGTTTCATTGCGAAGGGAAATCCAGAGTATTCTAGTCAATTTGGGTTTTCAAATATTTCTACCCTGGTATCGTATGTACCTAAAAAGAACCGATCTGTTGTTCTGATTTCATCACTTCATCGTACAGCTGAAATTGACACCAGCACTAACGAGAAACGAAAACCAGCTATTATAACTTTTTACAATAAAACAAAAGGTGGAGTTGATGAAGTGAATAAAAAGGTAAAACTGTATTCCGTATCAAGGAAGTGCAATAGGTGGCCATTAACGCTCTTTTTTCGCTTGCTAAATATTGCTGGAGTAAACTCAATGGTAATTTTGAGAGAAAATGGTGTAGTTATCGAAAAAAGACGTACATTTCTACGCGAATTGGGAATAGAAATGACGAAAGAACATATGAAAAGAAGAGCTGATAAAAACTTACCAAGAAATTTGAAAAGAAATATAAGAGGTTTTTTGAAATTAGATGATGAGCCCAATAGTGAGGCAAGTACATCCGAAGTCAGTAGAGGAAGCTGCAAAATATGTCCAGCAAAAAAAAGAAGGCAGACAAAAACCCAATGCAAAATCTGCGAAAGAAATATTTGTCGAGACCACACGGTATTTATTTGCAATGAGTGTTTTGTGACCGATGAATCTGATGAATCTGACTATTGAACTATTCTAACCTTCAAATAAGATATTAATGTATTTACTTTCTTTTCAATGTATTCTATGACTTTTATGTTTTCCCCAAATTTTGAAAAAAATTTGTTTGGTTTTGTGTTAAGATTAACGAATTTACTTTGCATTCAATGAATTATATTACTTTTTATGTTTTTCCCTCAATTATTATGACAAAAAAAATACTTTTCCTGTAAAATATTATTTTATGATTACATAATACTTAAAACTAATAAAAAAAATGAATTCCACAACTTTATCCACTTTAAATCTCACATTTCAAATGAGGCGTCGAAAAGACTACGCGCGACCGCTTTTGTTACAAAAGATGGCGCGCCCGCTTGAAGGTTAAATATGTTAAACTAATGGTTTGAAGCATTTCGATATCGACTGCTAAATGTGTAAATACAACAAAATCGACTTTATACCTAAATATAAAATTATAACATTACGGATTTCTTCTAAATGCACTGCCGTTATACCGTTAAGGCTTTATGTAGACCTCATTAAGCTAAAAAATGTTTATTAACTTAATATGTTAAACTAATGATTTGAAGCATTTCGATATCGATAGCTAAATGTGTATATACCTGACTTTATACCTGAATATAAGATTACGGAATTCTTCTACATGCACTTCCGTTATGCCGCCATGGCTTTATATCAACTTCAATATGTTAAAGAAGGTTAGATAACTTAAATATGTTAAACTAATGATTTGAAACATTTCGATATCGCTTGCTAAATGAGTATATACAAGAAAATCGAATTTATACCTAAATATAAGATAACGGAATTCTTCTAAACGCACTGCCGTTATGCCGTTAAGGCTTTATGTAGACTTCAGTAAGATAGAGGGGAATAATTAACTTAAATATGTTAAACTTATGATTTGAAGCATTTCGATATCGATTGCTAAATATGTCAATACAAAAAATCGACTTTGTACCTATATATAGGAATACGAAATTCTCTTAAATGCACTGCAGTTATACCGTTAAGGCTTTATGTAGACTTCAGTCCGTTAAAGAAGGTTTATTATAAATAACTTGAAAATGTAAAACTAATGATTTGAAGCATTTCGATATCGATTGCTAAATGAGTATATACAAGAAAATCGACTTTATACCTAAATATAAGATTATAAAATTCTTCTAAATGCACTGCCTTTATGCCGTTAAGGCTTTTGTAGACTTCAGTATGAAAAAGAGGGTTAATTAACTCAAATATGTTAAACTAATGATTTGAAGCATTTCGATATCGATTGCTAAATGTGCATGTACAAAAAAATCGACTTTATACCTAAATATAAGACATCGGAATTCATATAAATATACTGCCGTTATGCCGTTATGGCTTTATGTAAACTTCAGTAAGATAAAGAAGGTTAATTAACTCAAATATGTTAAACCAGTTATCTGAAGCATTTCGATATCGATTGCGAAATGTATACATACAAGAAAATCGAATTTATACCTAAATATAAGATAACGGAATTCTTCCACACGTACTGTCGTTATGCCGCCATGGCTTTTTATCACCTTCATTACGTTAAAGAAGGTTAATTATTTTAAATATGTTAAACTAGTGGTTTGAAGCATTTCGATATCGATTGCTAAATGTGTAAATACAAGAAAATCGACTTTATACCTAAATATAAAATTATAACATTACGGAATTCTTCTAAATGCACTGCCATTTACCGTTAAGGCTTTATGTAGACTTCAGTAAGCTAAAAAATGTTTATTAACTTAATATATTAGACTAATGATTTGAAGCATTTCGATATCGATAGCAAAATGAGTATATACAAGAAAATCAATTTTATACCTATATATAAGATTACGGAATTCTTCTATATGCACTGCCGCTATGCCGCCATGGCTATATGCCAACTTCAGATCGTTAAAGAAGCTTTATTAACTTAAATATGTTAAAATAATGATTTGAGGTATTTCGATATCGAGTGCTAAATGAGTATATACAAGAAAATCGACTTTATACCTAATTATAGGGTTACGTAATTCTTCTAAATGCACTGCCGTTATGCCGTTAAGGCTTTATGTAGACTTCAGTAAGATAAAGAGGGTTAATTAACTTAAACATGTTAAACTAATGATTTGAAGCATTTCGATATCGATTGATAAATGTGTATATACAAGAAAATCGATTTTATACCTAGATATAAGATTACGGAATTCTTCTACATGCACTGCCGTTATGCCGCCACGGCTTTATGTCACCTTCGGTAGGTTAAAAAAGGTAATTTAACTTAAATATGTTATATTTAGGTATGAATTCGATTTTCTTGTATATACATATTTGGCAAGCGATATCGAAATGCTTCAAATCATTAGTTTAACATATTTAAGTTAATTAACCTTCTTTAACGTATTGAAGTTGATATAAAACCATAACGGCAGTGCATTTGGAAGAATTCCGTAAACTTATATTTAGGTATGTAGTCGAGTTTCTGGGATTTACACATTTAGCAATCGATATCGAAAATCTTCAAATAACTGGTTTAGCATATTTAGGTTAATTAACCTTCTTTATCTTACTGAAGTTTAAATAAAGCCAAAACGGCGGTATATTTGAGTGAATTCCGTAATCTTTTATTTAGGTATAAATTCGATTTTCTTGTATATGCACATTTAGCAATCGATATCGAAATGCTTCAACTCATTAGTTTAACATATTTAAGTTAATAAACCTTCTTTAACGATCTGAAGTTGGCATAACGGCAGTGGATGTAGAAGAATTCCGTAATCTTGTATTTAGGTATAAAGTCGATTTTCTTGTATATACATATTTAGCTATCGATATCGAAATGCTTCAAATCATTTGTTTAACATATTAAATTAATAAACATTTTTTAGCTTACTAAAGTCTACATAAAGCTTAAACTGTATAACGGCAGTGCATTTAGAAGAATTCCGTAATGTTATAATTTTATATTTAGGTATAAAGTCGATTTTCTTGTATTTGCACATTTAGCAATCTATATCGAAATTCTTCAAACAATTAGTTTAACATATTTAAAATAATTAACTTTCTTTAACGTATTGAAGTTGATACAAAGCCATGGCGGCATAATGACAGTAGGATTTGAAGAATTCCGTAATCTTATATTTAGGTATAAAGTCGATTTTCTTGTATATACACGTTTAGCAATCGATATCGAAATGCTTTAAATCATTAGTTTAACATATTTAAGTTAATAAACCTTCTTTAACGCACTGAAGTCTACATAAAGCGTTAACGGCATAACGGCAGTGCATGTAGAAGAACTCCGTTATCTTATATTTAGGTATAAATTCGATTTTCTTGTATATACATATTTGGCAAGCGATATCGAAATGCTTCAAATCATTAGTTTAACATATTTAAGTTAATTAACCTTCTTTAACGTATTGCAGTTGATATAAAGCCATAACGGCAGTGCATTTGGAAGAATTTCGTAATCTTATATTTAGGTATAAAGTCGATTTTCTTTTATATACACATTTCGATATCCATATCGAAATGCTTGAAATCATTAGTTTAACATATTAAGTTAATAAATATTTAGGTATAAATTAGATTTTCTTGTATATACAAATTTAGCAAGCGATATCGAAATGCTTCAAATCATTAGTTTAACATATTTAAGTTAATTAACCTTCTTTAACGTATTGAAGTTGATAAAGAGCCATGGCGGCATAACGACAGTACATTTGGAAGAATTCCGTAGTCTTATATTTAGGTATAAAGTCGATTTTCTTGTATATATGCATTAAGCAATCGATATCGAAATGCTTCAAATAACTGGTTTAACATATTTAAGTTAATCAACCTTCTTTAACAAACTGAAGTTAATATAAAGCCATAACGGCATAACGACAGTGCGTTTGGAAGCATTCCGTAGTCTTATATTTAGGCATAAAGTCGATTTTCTTGTACATACACATTTTGCAATCGATGTCGAAATGATTCAAATAACTGGTTTAGCATATTTAAGTTAATTAACCTTCTTTATCTTACTGAAGTTTACATAAAGCCATAACGGCATAACGGCAGTATATTTATATGAATTCCGTTATCTTATATTTAGGTATAAAGTCGATTTTGTTGTACATACACATTTAGCAATCGATATCGAAATTCTTCAAATCATTAGTTTAACATATTTAAGTTAATTAACCTTCTTTAACGTATTTAAGTTGATATAAAGCCATGACGGCATAACGACAGCACATTTGGAAAAATTCCGTAATCTTATATTTAGGTACAAAGTCGATTTTCTTGTATATACACATTTAGCTATCGATATCGAAATGCTTCAAATCATTAGATTAACATATTAAGTTAATAAATATTTTTTAGCTTACTGAAGTCTACATAAAGCCTTAACGGTATAACGGCAGTGCATTTAGAAGAATTCCGTAATTTTTTAATTTTATGTTTAGGTATAAATTCGATTTTCTTGTATATACACATTTAGCAATCGATATCGAAATGCTTCAAATCATTAGTTTAACATATTTAAGTTAATTAACCTTCTTTAACGTATTGAAGTTGATAAAGAGCCATGGCGGCATAACGACAGTACATTTGGAAGAATTCCGTAGTCTTATATTTAGGTATGAATTCGATTTTCTTGTATATACATATTTGGCAAGCGATATCGAAATGCTTCAAATCATTAGTTTAACATATTTAAGTTAATTAACCTTCTTTAACGTATTGAAGTTGATATAAAGCCATAACGGCAGTGCATTTGGAAGAATTCCGTAATCTTATATTTAGGTATGTAGTCGATTTTCTTGGATTTGCATATTTAGCAATCGATATCGAAAATCTTCAAATAACTGGTTTAGCATATTTAGGTTAATTAACCTTCTTTATCTTACTGAAGTTTAAATAAAGCCGTAACGGCAGTATATTTGAGTGAATTCCGTAATCTTTTATTTAGGTATAAAGTCGATTTTGTTGTACATACACATTTAGCAATCGATATCGAAATGCTTCAAATAATAGTTTAACATATTAAGTTAATAAACATACTTTAGATTACTGAAGTCTACATAAAGCCTTAACGGTATAACGGCAGTGCATTTAGAAGAATTCCGTAATGTTATAATTTTATATTTAGGTGTAAAGTCGATTTTCTTGTATTTACTCATTTAGCAGTCGATATCGAAATGCTCCAAATAACTGGTTTAACATATTTAAGTTAATTAACCTTCTTTAACGAACTGAAGTTAATATAAAGCCATAACGGCAGTGCATTTAGAAGAATTACGTAATCTTATATTTAGGTATAAAGTCGATTTTCTTGTATATACACATTTAGCAATCTATATCGAAATGCTTTAAATTATTAGTTTAACATATTTAAGTTAATAAAAGTTCTTTAACACCTGAAGTTAACATAAAGCCATGGCGCCATAACGGCAGTGCATGTAGAAGAATTCCGTAATCTTATATTTAGGTATGTAGTCGATTTTCTTGGATTTGCATATTTAGCAATCGATATCGAAAATCTTCAAATAACTGGTTTAGCATATTTAGGTCAATTAACCTTCTTTATCTTACTGAAGTTTAAATAAAGCCATAACGGCAGTATATTTGAGTGAATTCCGTAATCTTTTATTTAGGTATAAAATCGATTTTCTTGTATATACACATTTAGCAATCGATATCGAAATTCTTCAACTCATTAGTTTAACATATTTAAGTTAATAAACCGTCTTTAACGATCTGAAGTTGGCATAACGGCAGTGGATGTAGAAGAATTCCGTAATCTTATATTTAGGTATAAAGTCGATTTTCTTGTATATACATATTTAGCTATCGATATCGAAATGCTTCAAATCATTTGTTTAACATATTAAATTATTAAACATTTTTTAGATTACTAAAGTCTACGTAAATCCTTAACGGTATAACGGCAGTGCATTTAAAAGAATTCCGTAATGTTATAATTTTATATTTAGGGATAAAGTCGATTTTCTTGTATTTGCACACTTAGCAATCGATATCGAAATGCTTCAAACCAGTAGTTTAACATATTTAAAATAATTAACCTTCCTTAACGTATTGAAGTTAATACAAAGCCATGGAGGCATAATGACAGTAGGATTGGAAGAATTCCGTAATCTTATATTTAGGTATAAAGTCAATTTTCTTGCATATACGCATTGAGCAATCGATATCGAAATGCTTTAAATTATTAGTTTAACATATTTAAGTTAATAAACCTTCTTTAACGCACTGAAGTCTACATAAAGCGTTAACGGCATAACAGCAGTGCATGTAGAAGAATTCCGTTATCTTATATTTAGGTATAAATTCGATTTTCTTGTATATACATATTTGGCAAGCGATATCGAAATGCTTCAAATCATTAGTTTAACATACTTAAGTTAATTAACCTTCTTTAACGTATTGCAGTTGATATAAAGCCATAACGGCAGTGCATTTGGAAGAATTCCGTAACTTTATATTTAGGTATAAAGTCGATTTTCTTTTATATACACATTTAGATATCTATATCGAAATGCTTGAAATCATTAGTTTAACATATTAAGTTAATAAACATTTTTTAGCTTACTGAAGTCTACATAAAGCCTTAGCGGTATAACGGCAGTGCCGTAATGTTATAATTTTATATTTAGGTATAAATTCGATTTTCTTGTATATACAAATTTAGCAAGCGATATCGAAATGCTTCAAATCATTAGTTTAACATATTTAAGTTAACAGACCTTCTTTAACGAACTGAAGTTGACATAAAGCAATGGCGGATTAACGGCAGTGCATTTGGAAGAATTCCGTTATCCTATGTTTAGGTATAAAGTCAAGTTTCTTGTACTAGCACATTAAGCAATCGATATCGAAATGCTTCAAAGCATTAGTTTAACATATTTAAGTTAATAAACCTTCTTTAACGTATTGAAGGTGATACAAAGCCATGGCGGCATAACGACAGTACATTTGGAACAATTCCGTAATCTTATATTTAGGTATAAATTCGATTTTCTTGTATATACACATTTAGTAATCGATATCGAAATGCTTCAAATCATTAGTTTAACATATTTAAGTTAATTATCCTTCTTTTTCTTACTGAAGTTTACATAAAGCCATAACGGTATAACGGCAGTGCATTTGGAAGAATTCCGTAATCTTATATTTAGGAATAAAGTCGATTTTTTGTGTATACACATTAAACAATCGATATCGAGATAGTTCAACTCATTAGTTTAACATATTTAAGTTAATATACCTTCTATAATGATAAGAAGTTTGCAGATAGCCATGATGGCATAACGGCAGTGCATGTAGAAGAATTCCGTAATCTTATATTTAGGTATAAAGTCGATTTTCCTTGTATATACACATTTAGCTATCGATATCGAAATGCTTCAAATCATTAGTTTAACATATTTAAGTTAATAAACCTTTTTTTAACGCACTGAAGTCTACATAAGCTTTAACGGTATAACTGCAGTGCATTTTAAAGAATTCCGTAATCTTATATTAAGGTATAAAGTCGATTTTCTTGTATTTACACATTTAGCAATCGATATCGAAATGCTTCAAACCATTAGCTTATCTATTTAAATAATAAACCTTCTTTACAGAAGCCATAACGGCATAAGGGTAGTATATTTGGGTAATTTCCGTAATCTTTTATTTAGGTATAAAATCGATTTTCTTGTATATACACAATTTAGCAATCGATATCGAAATGCTTCAGCTCATTAGTTTAACATATTTAAGTTAAATTACCTTCTTTAGCCTACCGAAGGTGACATGAAGCCATGGCGGCATAACGGCATTGCAGTTAGAAGAATACCATAATCCTATATTTAGGTATAAAGTCGATTTTCTTGAATATACTCATTTAGCAATCGATATCGAAATGCTTCAAAATATTAGTTTAACTTATTTAAGTTAATTAACCCTCTTTTTCATACTGAAGTCTACAAAAAGCCTTAACGGCATAACGGCAGTGCATGTAGAAGAATTCCGTTATCTTTTATTTAGGTATAAAGTGGATATTGTTGTACATACACATATAGCAATCTATATCGAAATGATTCAAATCATTAGTTTTACATTTTCAAGTTATTTATAATAAACCTTCTTTAACGCCACTGAAGTTTACATAAAGCCTTAACGGTATAACTGCAGTGCATTTAAAAGAATTCCGTAATCTAATATTTAGGTATAAAGTCGATTTTATTCAATATACGCATTTAGCAAGAGATATCGAAATGCTTCAAATTATTAGTTTAACATATTTAAAGTTAATTATTCCCCTCTATCTTACTGAAGTCTACATAAAGCCTTAAGGGCATAACGGCAGTGCGTTTAGAAGAATTCCGTTATCTTATATTTAGGCATAAACTCGATTTTCTTGTATATACACATTTAGCAAGCGATATCGAAATGCTTCAAATCATAAGTTTAACATATTTAAGTAATTATTCCCCCTCTATCTTACTGAAGTCTACATAAAGCCTTAAGGGCATAAACAGGCAGTGCGTTTAAGAAGAATTCCGTTATCTTATATTTAGGCATAAACTCGATTTTCTTGTATATACACATTTAGCAAGCGATATCGAAATGTTTCGAAACATTAGTTTAACATATTTAAGTTAATAAAGGCATCTTTAACGCACTGAAGTTAACATAAAGCCATGGCGGCATAACGGCAGTGCATGTAGAAGAATTCCGTAATCTTATATTTAGGTATAAAGTCGATTTTTCTTGTATATACACATTTAGCTATCGATATCGAAATGCTTCAAATCATAAGTTAACATATTAAGTTAATAAACATTTTTTAGCTTAATGGGGTCTATCATAAAGCCTTAACGGTATAACGGCAGTGCATTTAGAAGAAATCCGTAATGTTATAATTTTATAATTTAGGTATAAAGTCGATTTTGTTGTATTTACACATTTAGCAGTCGATAACGAAATGCTTCCAAACCATTAGTTTAACATATTTAAAATAATTAACCTCTTTAACGTATTGTAGTTGACACAAACCATGGCGGCATAACGACAGTACATTGGAAGAATTCCGTAATCTTATATTTAGGTATATGTAAAGTCGATTTCTTGTATTACACATTAGCAATCGATATCGAAATGCTTCAAATCATTAGTTTTACATTTTCAAGTTATTTATAATAAACCTTCTTTAACACACTGAAGTCTACATAAAGCTTTAACAGTATAACTGCAGTGCATTTAGAAGAATTCCGTAATCTTATATTAAGGTAAAAAGTCGATTTTCTTGTATTACATATTTAGCGATCGATATCGAAATGCTCCAAATCATTAGTTTAACATATTTTAGTTAATTAACCATCCTTAACGTATTGAAGGTGAAATAAAGCCATGGCGGCGTAACGACAGTAATTTGGAAGAATTCCGTAATCTTAATATGCAGGTATAAAATCGACTTTTTTGTATATACACATTTAGTAATCGATATCGAAATGCTTCAAATCATTAGTTTAACATATTTAAGTTAATTATCCTTCTTTTTCTTACTGAAGTTTACATAAAGCCATAACGATATAACGGCAGTGCATTTGGAAGAATTCCGTAATCTTATATTTAGGTATAAAGTCGATTTTCTTGTATATACACATTTAGTAATCGATATCGAAATGCTTCAAATCATTAGTTTAACATATTTAAGTTAAATAACCTTCTTTTTCTTACTGAAGTTTACATAAAGCCATAACGGTATAACGGCAGTGCATTTGGAAGAATTCCGTAACCTTATATTTAGGAATAAAGTCGATTTTTTGTGTATACACATTTAGCAATCGATATCGAGATAGTTCAACTCATTAGTTTAACATATTTTAAGTTAATATACCTTCTTTAATGATCAGAAGTTTGCATATAGCCATGAAGGCATAACGGCAGTGCATGTAGAAGAATTCCGTTATCCTTATATTTAGGTATAAAGTCGTTTTTCTTGTAAATACATATTTAGCTATCGATATCGAAATGCTTCAAATCATTAGTTTAACATATTAAGTTAATAAACCTTCTTTAAACGCACTGAAAGTCTACATAAAGCTTTAACGGTTAACTGCAGTGCATTTAGAAGAATTCCGTAACCTTATATTAAGGTAAAAAGTCGATTTTCTTGTATTTACATATTTAGCAATCGATATCGAAATGCTCCAAATCATTAGTTTAACATATTTTAGTTAATTAACCATCCTTAACGTATTGAAGGTGAAATAAAGTCATGGCGGCGTAACGAGAGTAATTTGGAAAAATTTCCGTAATCTTATATGTAGGTATAAAGTCGATTTTTTTGTACATACTCATTTAGCAATCGATATCGAAATGCTTCAAATCATTAGTTAAATATATTTAATTTCTTAACCCCTCTTTTTCTTACTGAAGTCTGCAAAAGCCTTAACGGCATAACGGCAGTGCATTTAGAAGAATTACGTAATCTTATATTTAGGTATGAATTCGATTTTCTTGTACATACTCATTGAGCAATCGATATCGAAATGCTTCAAATCATTAGTTTAACATATTTAAGTTAATAAACCTTATTTAACGTATTGAAGGTGATACAAAGCCATGACGGCATAACGACAGTACATTTGGAACAATTCTGTAATCTTATATTTAGGTATAAAGTCGATTTTCTTGTATATGCACATTTAGCAATCGATGCCGATATGCTTCACATCATTAGTTTAACAGATTTAAGTTAATTAATCCTCTTACTGAAGTCTACATAAAGCCTTAACGGTATAACTGCACTGCATTTAGAAGAATTCCGTTATCTTATATTTAGGTATAAATTCGACTTTCTTGTATATACTCATTTAGCAACGATATCAAAGTGCTTCAAATTATTAATTTAACTTATTTAAGTTAATTAACCTTCTTTAACGAATTGAAGTTGACATAAAACCATGGCGGCATAACGACAGTCCATTAGGAAGAATTCCGTAATCTTATATTTAGGTATAAAGTCGATTTTCTTGTATATACACATTTAGCAATCGATATCGAAATGCTTCAAATCATTAGTTTAACATATTTAAGTAAATAAACCTTCTTTAACTCACTGAAGTCTACATAAAGCCTTAGCTGCATAACGGCAGTGCATTTAGAAGTATTATGTTATCTTTTATTTAGGTATAAATTCGATTTTCTTGTATATAGACATTTAGCAATCGATATCGAAATGCCTCAAATCATTAGTTTAACATATTTAAGTTAATAAACCTTCTTTAGCGCACTAAAGTCTGCATAAGGCCCTAATGGCATAACGGCAGTGCATTTAGAAGAATTCAATAATGTTATAATTTTATATTTAGGTATAAAGTCGATTTTCTTGTATTTACACATTTAGCAATCGATATCGAAATGCTTCAAATAACTGGTTTAACATATTTAAGTTAATAAACCTTCTTGAACGAACTGCAGTTGATACAAAGCCATGACGGCATAACGACAGTACATTTGGAAGAATTCCGTAATCTTATATTTAGGTATAAAGTCGATTTTCTTGTATAAGTTAACACACCATAGTAGCCAACAACAAAAGAACAAGAGCAACAACACGCTTCCGGACAACATTTCAATTCCACCGAAATCGCTGACGATGCGTCTGGAGCTGAGCGTGCGAAAATTATTTTTCAAACTACAGAAGCCAGGTACTCCACTGCCAACGATATTGCTGACGACGCGCTCAACGAGTTGCGCGTGACAACAACAAACACCTATCGCTGCTACTGCGCTGGCAGGTCACGTGGCAGAGCGTGTGTTATTCAGACAGGTATTTAGGCGTAGTCGCCGCTACAATAACTTTAAGACGGTTCAGTTGTATTTACTCGCTCAGCCTTTACGGCTGCCCTTGCTCCAAGCAAGGGAAATAAAGAAAATCATAAATTAAACAACCGGTCTTGTAATTGGCGCCCAACGTGGGGCCACAACAAAATCCTTGTAAAGGATAATTTCGTGGCCACGGTGCTCGGACGCACGCCAAGCCGAGGTGTAGCCATCGAGGGACTAAACTAACAACCATCGAGGGACTAAACTAACAGCCATCGAGGGACTAAACTAACAACCATCGAGGGACTAAACTAACAACCATCGAGGGACTAAAGCTATTACTATTACTACAATATGAAAGAATCTATGTAAGTAGAGTGCTCGAGATATTGACATATTCGTTGAAATTGAAGCATCAGCTTAAAAAATATTAATATAAATATTAATTTAAGTAAAAATTGTTTTAATTTGAAAATAAAAAATTTTAAAGTGAATAAAGAATAAAAGGAATATCAAGGAACATGGACGAAAATATTCTTCGCGCCGTGCTGGGTGCCGCTGTGCGGACAGCAACGGAGCAGACGAGACGAGACTTCCAAACGACTATTGACGAACTTACCGCTAGGTTAACACTAATCGAAAGACCTGTTCAGGTAGAGGAGTATAGGGAGATTGCAATTTACCGCCAGTACAAACATATCATTCACCACCTGAATTTGACCATTTACGAGAACATAGCCGAAGAAACGTATAATCTTCTTGAGAATTTCCCGCAGTCTCACATTAGGAAAACCGTTCAACTGGACATAGACCGCATATTACGATTAATAGATTCATTAAAAATTCATCACCGACAATCCCGTAGCATAAACTTTCTTGGCACCGCTCTCAAATACGTAGCTGGAACTCCCGATTTCGATGACTTTAACCAACTTCAAACATGGGCAGAATCCCTGATTGAAGCAAACGAGCAACAGATTTACATTCATAGCCAGCTCAAAGTTAAAATTAACCAGTTAACCGACACCGTAAACAAATTGATTAGCTCGACCAAACAGCATGAGATTGACACTGGACATCTTTTTGACTTGATATCAGCAAGAAACAGAGCGTTAATAGACGAAATAGAATCACCTCTTTATTCCGTCACTTTGGGTAAGATACAATTAATTAACCCAATATTGTTAAATAGTGATGGGGTTAAAAATTTACTAACTAACGAGCACTCTACAGGTATTACAATAAGCGATTTACTAACAGTCTGAAAATTAAAAATTTTGCAAAATTATAATAACATATATTTCGTAATTAAATACCCAATGGTAGAACAAAATTGTAAGAAAATTAGGATTAAACCAGTTGTAAAAAATTTTAAGTCAATTATGATAGAGACCAGTGTAGTATCTAAATGCAACAATACATATAAACAACTAGCGAATTTTAAAAATTCTTTATCAATAATATTTTGTCAAATGTCAAACATGAATAGCTCTTGCGTGTTGAATCTGTTAAGCCAGCGCCTACCGCCCTGCCAGACTATTACAGCTGATCATATCGAACCGGTGGAAGAAATTGACGACGGTTTAATTATTATAAATGATAAATTGGGTGAAGTTCGCGAGGGAAACTCCCCGCCAGTAATTTTGAATGGGACATTCATGATAAAGTTCACAGAGAATGCTACCATCAATGGCACTACGTATACCATCTGGAGGAAGATTGTGGGCGCGCATCCCGAGGCCGCACCCGCACAATTTGTGAACCTGACAAATCATACCACACTCTTGTCACTTCCTTACCTGCACAACATTAACCAAAAAAATCTGCGACACATTGCATCGTTGAGGGGGCTTGTCGAAGCACAGTCGTCTCAGTGGCTTATAGCCTACACCTTAACAATATTATTTTTTATTGTTTGCCTACATAATCTACAAAGTACGGAAGCGCAGTGCTAATATTGCAATATTGAGCAGCGTTCTTAAGGGATCCGTGGACGTCCCTCTTCTAGCGGGGGAGTAGTTAACACACCATAGTAGCCAACAACAAAAGAACAAGAGCAACAACACGCTTCCGGACAACATTTCAATTCCACCGAAATCGCTGACGATGCGTCTGGAGCTGAGCGTGCGAAAATTATTTTTCAAACTACAGAAGCTAGGTACTCCACTGCCAACGATATTGCTGACGACGCGCTCAACGAGTTGCGCGTGACAACAACAAACACCTATCGCTGCTACTGCGCTGGCAAGTCACGTGGCAGAGCGTATGTTATTCAGACAGGTATTTAGGCGTTGTCGCCGCTACAATAAATTTAAGACGGTTCAGTTGTATTTACTCGATCAGCCTTTACGGCTGCCCTTGCTCCAAGCAAGGGAAAAAAAGAAAATCATAAATTAAACAACCGGTCTTGTAATTTATATACACATTTAGCAATCGATATCGAAATGCTTCAAATCATTAGTTTAACATATTTAAGTTAATAAACCTTCTTTAGCGCACTAAAGTCTACATAAGGCCCTAATGGCATAACGGCAGTGCATTTAGAAGAATTCCATAATGTTATAATTTTATATTTAGGTATAAATTCGACTTTCTTGTATATACTCATTTAGCAAGCGATATCAAAATGCTTCAAATTATTAATTTAACTTATTTAAGTTAATTAACCTTCTTTAACGAATTGAAGTTGACATAAAGCCATAGCGGCATAACAACAGTACATTAGGAAGAATTCCATAATCTTATATTTAGGTATAAAGTCCATTTTCTTGTATATACATATTTAGCTATCGATATCGAAATGCTTCAAATCATTAGTTTAACATATTAAGTTAATAAACATTTTTTAGCTTACTGAAGTCTACATAAAGCATTAACGGTATAACGGCAGTGCATTTAGAAGAATTCCGTAATGTTATAATTTTATATTTAGGTGTAAAGTCGATTTTCTTGTATTTACACATTTAGCAATCGATATCGAAATGCTTCAAACCATTAGTTTAACATATTTAAAATAATTAACCTTCTTTAACGTATTGTAGTTGATACAAACCATGGCGGCATAACGACAGTACATTTGGAAGAATTCCGTAATCTTATATTTAGGTATACAGTCGATTTTCTTGTATATACACATTTAGCAATCGATATCGAAATGCTTCAAATCATTAGTTTAACATATTTAAGTTATCAAACCTTCTTTAAAGAACTGAAGTTGACATAAAGCCATGGCGGATTAACGGCAGTGCATTTGGAAGAATTCCGTTATCCTATTTTTAGGTATAAAGTCAAGTTTCTTGTACTAGCACATTTAGCAATCGATATCGAAATGCTTCAAATCATTAGTTTAACATATTTAAGTTAATAAACCTTCTTTAACGTATTGAAGGTGATATAAAGCCATGGCGGCATAACGACAGTACATTTGGAACAATTCCGTAATCTTATATTTAGGTATAAAGTCGATTTTCTTGTATATACACATTTAGTAATCGATATCGAAATGCTTCAAATCATTAGTTTAACATATTTAAGTTAATTATCCTTCTTTTTCTTACTGAAGTTTACATAAAGCCATAACGGTATAACGGCAGTGCATTTGGAAGAATTCCGTAATCTTATATTTAGGAATAAAGTCGATTTTTTGTGTATACACATTTAGCAATCGATATCGAGATGGTTCAACTCATTAGTTTAACGTATTTAAGTTAATATACCTTCTTTAATGATCAAAAGTTTGCATATAGCCATGATGGCATAACGGCAGTGCATGTAGAAGAATTCCGTAATCTTATATTTAGGTAAAAAGTCGATTTTCTTGTATATACACATTTAGCAATCGATATCGAAATGCTTCAAATCATTAGTTTAACATATTTAAGTTAATAAACCTTCTTTAACGCACTGAAGTCTACATAAAGCTTTAACGGTATAACTGCAGTGCATTTAGAAGAATTCCGTAATCTTATATTAAGGTATAAAGTCGATTTTCTTGTATTTACATATTTAGCAATCGATATCGAAATGTTTCAAATCATTAGTTTAACATATTTAAGTTAACAAACCTTCTTTAACGAACTGAAGTTGACATAAAGCCATGGCGGATTAACGGCAGTGCATTTGGAAGAATTCTGTTATCCTATGTTTAGGTATAAAGTCAAGTTTCTTGTACTAGTACATTTAGCAATCGATATCGAAATGCTTCAAATCATTAGTTTAACATATTTAAGTTAAATTACCTTCTTTAACCTACCGAAGGTGACATGAAGCCATGGCGGCATAACGGCATTGCAGTTAGAAGAATTCCATAATCTTATATTTAGGTATAAAGTCGATTTTCTTGTATATACTCATTTAGCAATCGATATCGAAATGCTTCAAAATATTAGTTTAACATATTTAAGTTAATTAACCCTCTTTTTCATACTGAAGTCTACAAAAGCCTTAACGGCATAACGGCAGTGCATATAGAAGAATTCCGTTATCTTTTATTTAGTTATAAAGTGGATATTGTTGTACATACACATATAGCAATCTATATCGAAATGCTTCAAATCATTAGTTTTACATTTTCAAGTTATTTATAATAAACCTTCTTTAACGCACTGAAGTTTACATAAAGCCTTAACGGTATAACTGCAGTGCATTTAAAAGAATTCCGTAATCTAATATTTAGGTACAAAGTCGATTTTATTGTATTTACACATTTAGCAATCGATATCGAAATGCTTCAAATCATAAGTTTAACATATTTAAGTTAATCATTCCCCTCTATCTTACTGAAGTCTACATAAAGCCTTAAGGGCATAACGGCAGTGCGTTTAGAAGAATTCCGTTATCTTATATTTAGGCATAAACTCGATTTTCTTGTATATACACATTTAGCAAGCGATATCGAAATGTTTCGAAACATCAGTTTAACATATTTAAGTTAATAAAGCTTCTTTAACGCACTGAAGTTAACATAAAGCGATGGCGGCATAACGGCAGTGCATGTAGAAGAATTCCGTAATCTTATATTCAGGTATAAAGTCGATTTTCTTGTATATACACATTTAGCAATCGATATCGAAATGCTTCAAATCATAAGTTTAACATATTAAGTTAATAAACATTTTTTAGCTTAATGAGGTCTACATAAAGCCTTAACGGTATAACGGCAGTGCATTTAGAAGAAATCCGTTATGTTATAATTTTATATTTAGGTATAAAGTCGATTTTGTGGTATTTACACATTTAGCAGTCGATATCGAAATGCTTCAAACCATTAGTTTAACATATTTAAAATAATTAACCTTCTTTAACGTATTGTAGTTGATACAAACCATGGCGGCATAACGACAGTATATTTGGAAGAATTCCGTAATCTTATATTTAGGTATATGTAAAGTCGATTTTCTTGTATATACACATTTAGCAATTGATATCGAAATGCTTCAAATCATTAGTTTTACATTTTCAAGTTATTTTTAATAAACCTTCTTTAACACACTGAAGTCTACATAAAGCCTTAACAGTATAACTGCAGTGCATTTAGAAGAATTCCGTAATCTTATATTAAGGTATAAAGTCGATTTTCTTGTATTTACATATTTAGCGATCGTTATCGAAATGCTCCAAATCATTAGTTTAACATATTTTAGTTAATTAACCATCCTTAACGTATTGAAGGTGAAATAAAGCCATGGCGGCGTAACGACAGTAATTTGGAAGAATTCCGTAATCTTATATGTAGGTATAAAGCCGATTTTTTTGTATATACACATTTAGTAATCGATATCGAAATGCTTCAAATCGTTAGTTTAACATATTTAAGTTAATTATCCTTCTTTTTCTTACTGAAGTTTACATAAAGCCATAACGGTATAACGGCAGTGCATTTGGAAGAATTCCGTAATCTTATATTTAGGAATAAAGTCGATTTTTTGTATATACACATTTAGCAATCGATATCGAGATGGTTCAACTCATTAGTTTAACATATTTAAGTTAATATACCTTCTTTAATTATCAGAAGCTTGCATATAGCCATGATGGCATAACGGCAGTGCATGTAGAAGAATTCCGTTATCTTATATTTAGGTATAAAGTCGATTTTCTTGTAAATACATATTTAGCTATCGATATCGAAATGCTTCAAATCATTAGTTTAACATATTTAAGTTAATAAACCTTCGTTAACGCACTGAAGTCTACATAAAGCTTTAACGGTTAACTGCAGTGCATTTAGAAGAATTCCGTAACCTTATATTAAGGTAAAAAGTCGATTTTCTTGTATTTACATATTTAGCAATCGATATCGAAATGCTCCAAATCATTAGTTTAACATATTTTAGTTAATTAACCATCCTTAACGTATTGAAGGTGAAATAAAGCCATGGCGGCGTAACGAGAGTAATTTGGAAGAATTCCGTAATCTTATATGTAGGTATAAAGTCGATTTTTTTGTACATACTCATTTAGCAATCGATATCGAAATGCTTAAAATCATTAGTTAAATATATTTAAGTTACTTAACCCTATATGTAAAGTCGATTTTCTTGTATATACACATTTAGCAATTGATATCGAAATGCTTCAAATCATTAGTTTTACATTTTCAAGTTATTTTTAATAAACCTTCTTTAACACACTGAAGTCTACATAAAGCCTTAACAGTATAACTGCAGTGCATTTAGAAGAATTCCGTAATCTTATATTAAGGTATAAAGTCGATTTTCTTGTATTTACATATTTAGCGATCGTTATCGAAATGCTCCAAATCATTAGTTTAACATATTTTAGTTAATTAACCATCCTTAACGTATTGAAGGTTAAATAAAGCCATGGCGGCGTAACGACAGTAATTTGGAAGAATTCCGTAATCTTATATGTAGGTATAAAGCCGATTTTTTTGTATATACACATTTAGTAATCGATATCGAAATGCTTCAAATCGTTAGTTTAACAGATTTAAGTTAATTATCCTTCTTTTTCTTACTGAAGTTTACATAAAGCCATAACGGTATAACGGCAGTGCATTTG
The DNA here is from genome assembly GCA_027475135.1 of Bactrocera correcta. Classification (NCBI taxonomy): domain Eukaryota; kingdom Metazoa; phylum Arthropoda; class Insecta; order Diptera; family Tephritidae; genus Bactrocera; species Bactrocera correcta. The sequence goes on along the minus strand of JAPZAG010000772.1, from coordinate 9,579 downwards.
GAAGAATTCCGTAATCTTATATTTAGGAATAAAGTCGATTTTTTGTATATACACATTTAGCAATCGATATCGAGATGGTTCATCTCATTAGTTTAACATATTTAAGTTAATATACCTTCTTTAATTATCAGAAGCTTGCATATAGCCATGATGGCATAACGGCAGTGCATGTAGAAGAATTCCGTTATCTTATATTTAGGTATAAAGTCGATTTTCTTGTAAATACATATTTAGCTATCGATATCGAAATGCTTCAAATCATTAGTTTAACATATTTAAGTTAATAAACCTTCGTTAACGCACTGAAGTCTACATAAAGCTTTAACGGTTAACTGCAGTGCATTTAGAAGAATTCCGTAACCTTATATTAAGGTAAAAAGTCGATTTTCTTGTATTTACATATTTAGCAATCGATATCGAAATGCTCCAAATCATTAGTTTAACATATTTTAGTTAATTAACCATCCTTAACGTATTGAAGGTGAAATAAAGCCATGGCGGCGTAACGAGAGTAATTTGGAAGAATTCCGTAATCTTATATGTAGGTATAAAGTCGATTTTTTTGTACATACTCATTTAGCAATCGATATCGAAATGCTTAAAATCATTAGTTAAATATATTTAAGTTACTTAACCCTCTTTTTCTTACTGAAGTCTGCAAAAGCCTTAACGGCATAACGGCAGTGCATTTAGAAGAATTACGTAATCTTATATTTAGGTATGAATTCGATTTTCTTGTACATACTCATTTAGCAATCGATATCGAAATGCTTCAAATAACTGTTTTAACATAGTTAAGTTCATAAACCTTCTTTAACGAACTGAAGTCTACATAAAGCCTTAATGGTATAACAGCACGGCATTTAGAAGAATTCCGTTATCTTATATTTAGGTATAAAGACGATTTTCTTGTATATACACATTTAGCAATCGATATCGAAATGCTTCAAATCATTAGTTTAACATATTTAAGTTAATTAACCTTCTTTAGCGCACTAAAGTCTACATAAGGCCCTAATGGCATAACGGCAGTGCATTTAGAAGAATTCCGTTATCTTATATTTAGGTATAAATTCGATTTTCTTGTACATACTCATTTAGCAATCGATATCGAAATGCTTCAAATCATTAGTTTAACATATTTAAGTTAATAAACCGTCTTTAACGTATTGAAGGTGATACAAAGCCATGACGGCATAACGACAGTACATTTGGAACAATTCTGTAATCTTATATTTAGGTATAAAGTCGATTTTCTTGTATATACACATTTAGCAATCGATATCGAAATGCTTCAAATCATTAGTTTAACATATTTAAGTTAATAAACCTTCTTTAGCGCACTAAAGTCTACATAAGGCCCTAATGGCATAACGGCAGTGCATTTAGAAGAATTCCGTTATCTTATATGTAGGTATAAATTCGATTTTCTTGTACATACTCATTTAGCAATCGATATCGAAATGCTTCAAATCATTAGTTTAACATATTTAAGTTAATAAACCTTCTTTAACGTATTGAAGGTGATACAAAGCCATGACGGCATAACGACAGTACATTTGGAACAATTCTGTAATCTTATATTTAGGTATAATGTCGATTTTCTTGTATATATACATTTAGCAATCGATGCCGATATGCTTCACATCATAAGTTTAACAGATTTAAGTTAATTAATCCTCTTTATCTTACTGAAGTCTACAAAAGCCTTAACGGCATAACGGCAAGGCATTTGGAAGAGTTCCGTAATCTTATATTTAGGTATAAAGTCGATTTTGTTCAATATACGCATTTAGCAATCGATATCGAAATGCTTCAAATCATTAGTTTAACATATTTAAGATAATAAACCTTCTTTAACGCACTGAAGTCTACATAAAGCCTTAACGGTATAACTGCAATGCATTTAGAAGAATTCCGTTATCTTATATTTAGGTATAAATTCGACTTTCTTGTATATACTCATTTAGCAAGCGATATCAAATTGCCTCAAATCATTAGTTTAACTTTTTTAAGTTAATTAACCTTCTTTAACGAATTGAAGTTGACATAAAGCCATGGCGGCATAACGACAGTACATTTGGAAGAATTCCGTAATCTTATATTTAGGTATAAAGTCGATTTTGTTGTATATATACATTTAGCGATCGATATCGAAATGCTTCAAATCACTAGTTTAACATATTTAAGTTAATAAACCTTCTTTAACTCACTGAAGTTTACATAAAGCCTTAACGGCATAACGGCAGTGCATTTAGAAGAATTATGTTATCTTATATTTAGGTATAAATTCGATTTTCTTGTATATACACATTTAGCAATCGATATCGAAATGCTTCAAATCATTAGTTTAACATACTTAAGTTAATAAACCTTCTTTAGCGCACTAAAGTCTACATAAGGCCCTAAAAACCATTAGTTTAACATATTTAAGATAATTAACCTTCTTTAACGTATTGAAGTTGGTACAAAGCCTTGGCGGCATAATGACAGTACATTTGGAAGAATTCCGTAATCTTATACTTAGGTATAAAGTCGATTTTCTTGTATATACACATTTTTCAATCGATATCGAAATGCTTCAAATCATTAGTTTAACATATTTAAGTTATTAAACCTTCTTTAACGCACTGAAGTCTACATAAAGTGTTAGCGGCATAACAGCAGTGCATTTAGAAAAATTCCGTTATCTTATATTTAGGTATAAATTCTATTTTCTTGTGTATACATATTTGGCAAGCGATATCAAAATGCTTCAAATCATTAGTTTAACATATTTAAGTTAATTGACATTCTTTAACGTATTGAAGTTGATTTAAAGCCATAACGGCAGTGCATTTGGAAGAATTCCGTAATCTTATATTTTGGGTATAAAGTCGATTTTCTTTTATATACACATTTAGATATCGATATCGAAATGCTTCAAATCATTAGTTTAACATATTAGGTTAATAAACATTTTTTAGCTTACTGAAGTCTACATAAAGCCTTAACGGTATAACGGCAGTGCATTTAGAAGAGTTCCGTAATCTTATATTTAGGTATAAAGTCGATTTTGTTCAATATACGCATTTAGCAAGAGATATCGAAATGCTTCAAATCATTAGTTTAACATATGAGGTCTACATAAAGCCTTAACGGTATAACGGCAGTGCATTTAGAAGAAATCCGTAATGTTATAATTTTATATTTAGGTATAAAGTCGATATTGTTGTATTTACACATTTAGCAGTCGATATCGAAATGCTTCAAACCATTAGTTTAACATATTTAAAATAATTAACCTTCTTTAACGTATTGTAGTTGATACAAACCATGGCGGCATAACGACAGTACATTTGGAAGAATTCCGTAATCTTATATTTAGGATAAAGTCACTGAAGTCTACATAAAGCCTTAACGGCATAACGGCAGTGCATATAGAAGAATTATGTTATCTTATATTTAGGTATAAATTCGATTTTCTTGTATATACACATTTAGCAGTCGATATCGAAATGCTTCAAACCATTAGTTTAACATATTTAAAATAATTAACCTTCTTACGTATTGTAGTTGATACAAACCATGGCGGCATAACGACAGTACATTTGGAAGAATTCCGTAATCTTATATTTAGGTATAAAGTCGATTTTCCTGTATATACACATTTAGCAATCGATATCGAAATGCTTCAAGTCATTAGTTTAACATATTTAAGTTAATAAACCTTCTTTAACGCACTGAAGTCTACATAAAGCCTTAACGGTATAACAGCACTGCATTTAGAAGAATTCCGTTATCTTATATTTAGGTATAAATTCGACTTTCTTGTATATATTCATTTAGCAAGCGATATCAAAATGCTTCAAACCATTAGTTTAACATATTTAAAATAATTAACGTTCTTTAACGTATTGAAGTTGGTACAAAGCCTTGGCGGCATAATGACAGTACATTTGGAAGAATTCCGTAATCTTTTAGTTAGGTATAAAGTCGATTTTCTTGTATATACACATTTAGCAATCGATATCGAAATGCCTCAAATCATTAGTTTAACATATTTAAGTTAATTAGCCTTCTTTAACGCACTGAAGTCTACATAAAGTGTTAACGGCATAACGGCAGTGCAGTTAGAAAAATTCTGTTATCTTATATTTAGGTATAAATTCGATTTTCTTGTAAATACATATTTGGCAAGCGATATCAAAATGCTTCAAATCATTAGTTTAACATATTTAAGTTTATTAACTTTCCTTAACGTATTGAAGTTGTTATAAAGCCATAACGGCAGTGCATTTGGAAGAATTCCGTAAGCTTATATTTAGGTATAAAGTCGATTTTCTTTTATATACACATTTAGATATCGATATCGAAATGCTTCAAATCATTAGTTTAACATATTAAGCTAATAAACATTTTTTAGCATACTGAAGTCTACATAAAGCCTTATCGGTATAACGGCAGTGCATTTAGAAGAATTCCGTAATGTTTTAATTTTATATTTAGGTATAAATTCGATTTTCTTGTATATACACATTTAGCAATCGATCTCGAAATGCTTCAAATCATTAGTTTAACATATTTAAGTTAATTAACCTTCTTTAACGTATTGAAGTTGATAAAGAGCCATGGCGGCATAACGACGGTACATTTGGAAGAATTCCGTAGTCTTATATTTAGGTATGAATTCGATTTTCTTGTATATACATATTTGGCAAGCGACATCGAAATGCTTCAAATCATTAGTTTAACATATTTAAGTTAATTAACCTTCTTTAACGTATTGAAGTCTATATAAAGCCATAACGGCAGTGCATTTGGAAGAATTCCGTAATCTTATATTTAGGTATGTAGTCGAGTTTCTTGGAATTACACATTTAGCAATCGATATCAAAAATCTTCAAATAACTGGTTTAGCATATTTAGGTTAATTAACCTTCTTTATCTTACTGAAGTTTAAATAAAGCCATAACGGCAGTATATTTGAGTGAATTCCGTAATCTTTTATTTAGGTATAAAATCGATTTTCGTGTATATACACATTTAGCAATCGATATCGAAATGCTTCAACTCATTAGTTTAACATATTTAAGTTAATCAACCTTCTTTAAGGAATTGTAGTTGATACAAATTTAGCAATCGATATCGAAATGCTTCAAATCATTAGTTAAACATATTTAAGTAACTTAACCCTCTTTTTCTTACTGAAGTCTGCAAAAGCCTTAACGGCATAACGGCAGTGCATTTAGAAGAATTACGTAATCTTGTATTTAGGTATGAATTCGATTTTCTTGTACATATTCATTTAGCAATCGATATCGAAATGCTTCAAATCATTAGTTTAACATATTTAAGTTAATAAACCTTCTTTAACGTATTGAAGGTGACACAAAGCCATGGCGGCATAACGACAGTACATTTAGGACAATTCCGTAATCTTATATTTAGGTATAAAGTCGATTTTCTTGTATATACACATTAAGCAATCGATGCCGATATGCTTCACATCATAAGTTTAACAGATTTAAGTTAGTTAATCCTCTTTATCTTACTGAAGTCTACAAAAGCCTTAACGGCATAACGGCAGTGCATTTGGAAGAGTTCCGTAATCTTATATTTAGGTATAAAATCGATTTTGTTCAACATACGCATTTAGCAATCGATATCGAAATGCTTCAAATCACTAGTTTAACATATTTATGTTAATAAACCTTCTTTAACACACTGAAGTCTACATAAAGCCTTAACGCTATAACTGCACTGCATTTAGAAGAATTCCGTTATCTTATATTTAGGTATAAATTCGAATTTCTTGTATTCACTCATTTAGCAAGCGATATCAAAATGCTTCAAATTATTAGTTTAACTTTTTTAAGTTAATTAACCTTCTTTAACGAATTGAAGTTGACATAAAGCCATAGCGGCATAACAACAGTACATTTGGAAGAATTCCGTAATCTTATATTTAGGTATAAAGTCGATTTTCTTGTATATACACATTTAGCAATCGATATCGAAATGCTTCAAATCATTAGTTTAACATATTTACGTTAATAAACCTTCTTTAACTCACTGAAGTCTACATAAAGCCTTAACGGCATAACGGCAGTGCATTTAGAAGAATTATGTTATCTTACATTTAGGTATAAATTCGATTTTCTTGTATATACACATTTAGCAATCGATATCGAAATGCTTCAAATCATTAGTTTAAAGTATTTAAGTTAATAAACCTTCTTTAGCGCACTAAAGTCTACATAAGGCCCTAATGGCATAACGGCAGTGCATTAAGAAGAATTCCATAATGTTATAATTTTATATTTAGGTATAAAGTCGATTTTCTTGAATTTACATATTTAGCAATCGATATCGAAATGCTTCAAACCATTAGCTTATCATATTTAAATAATTAACCTTCCTTACAGAAGCCATAACGGCATAACGGCAGTATATTTGGGTAATTTCCGTAATCTTTTATTTAGGTATAAAATCGATTTTCTTGTATATACACATGTAGCAATCGATATCGAAATGCTTCAGCTCATTAGTTTAACATATTTAAGTTAATAAACCTTCTTTAACTTTCATAACTGCAGGGCACGCAGAAGAATTCCATAACCTTATATTTAGGTATAAAGTCGATTTTCTTGCATATACATATTTAGCTATCGATATCGAAATGCTTCAAATCATTAGTTTAACTTATTAAGTTAATAAACATTTTTTAGCTTACTGAAGTCTACATAAAGCATTAACGGTATAACGGCAGTGCATTTAGAAGAATTCCGTAATGTTATAATTTTATATTTAGGTGTAAAGTCGATTTTCTTGTATTTACACATTTAGCAGTCGATATCGAAATGCTTCAAATAACTGGTTTAACATAGTTAAGTTCATAAACCTTCTTTAACGAACTGAAGTCTACATAAAGCCTTAATGGTATAACAGCACGGCATTTAGAAGAATTCCGTTATCTTATATTTAGGTATAAAGACGATTTTCTTGTATATACACATTTAGCAATCGATATCGAAATGCTTCAAATCATTAGTTTAACATATTTAAGTTAATTAACCTTCTTTAACGCACTGAAGTCTACATAAAGTGTTAAAGGCATAACGGCAGTGCATTAAGAAAATTTCCTTATCTTATATTTAGGTATAAATTCGATTTTCTTGTATATACATATTTAGCAATCGATATCGAAATGCCTCAAATCATTAGTTTAAAATATTTAAGTTAATAAACCTTCTTTAGCGCACTAAAGTCTACATAAGGCCCTAATGGCATAACGGCAGTGCATTTAGAAGAATTCCATAATGTTATAATTTTATATTTAGGTATAAAGTCGATTTTCTTGAATTTACATATTAAGCAATCGATATCGAAATGCTTCAAACCATTAGCTTATCATATTTAAATAATTAACCTTCCTTACAGAAGCCATAACGGCATAACGGCAGTATATTTGGCTAATTTCCGTAATCTTGTATTTAGGTACAAAGTCGATTTTCTTGTATTTACATATTTAGCAATCGATATCGAAATGCTTCAAATCATAAGTTTAACATATTTAAGTTAATTATTCCCCTCTATCTTACTGAAGTCTACATAAAGCCTTAACGGCATAACGGCAGTGCATTTAGAAGAATTCCGTTATCTTATATTTAGGTATAAATTCGATTTTCTTATATATACACATTTAGCAAGCGATATCGAAATGTTTTAAATCATTAGTTTAACATATTTAAGTTAGTTAACCTTCTTTAACTTATTGAAGTTGATATAAAGCCATGGCGGCATAACGGCAGTTCATTTAGAAGAAATTCGTAATCTTATATTTAGGTATAAATTCGATTTTCTTGTATATACACATTTAGCAAGCGATATCGAAATGTTTCAAATCATTAGTTTAACATATTTAAGTTAGTTAACCTTCTTTAACATATTGAAGTTGATATAAAGCCATGGCGGCATAACGGCAGAGCATGTAGAAGAATTCCGTAATCTTATATTTAGGTATAAAGTCGATTTTGTTGTATATATACATTTAGCAATCGATATCGAAATGCTTCAAATCATTATTTTTACATATTTAAGTTAATAAGGCTCCTTGAACGCACTGAAGTTAACATAAAGCCATGGCGGTATAACGGCAGTGTATGTAGAAAAATTCCGTAATCTAATGTTTAGGTATAAATTCGATTTTGTTGTATATACACATTTAGCTATCGATATCGAAATGCTTCAAATCATTAGTTTAACATATTAAGTTAATAAACATTTTTTAGCTTAATGAGGTCTACATAAAGCCTTAACGGTATAACGGCAGTGCATTTAGAAGAAATCCGTAATGTTATAATTTTATATTTAGGTATAAAGTTGATTTTGTTGTATTTACACATTTAGCAGTCGATATCGAAATGCTTCAAATCATAAGTTTAACATATTTCAGTTTATTATTCCCCTCTATCTTACTGAAGTCTACATAAAGCCTTAACGGCATAACGACGGTGCGTTTAGAAGAATTCCGTTATCTTATATTTAGGTATAAATTCGATTTTCGTGTATATACACATTTAGCAAGCGATATCGAAATATTTCAAATCATTAGTTTAACATATTTAAGTTAGTTAACATTCTTTAACATATTGAAGTTGATATAAAGCCATGGCGGCATAACGGCAGTTCATGTAGAAGAATTCCGTAATCTTATATTCAGGTATAAAGTCGATTTTCTTGTATATACACATTAAGCTATCGATATCGAAATGCTTCAAATCAATAGTTTAACATATTAGGTTAATAAACATTTTTAGCTTAATGAGGTCTGCATAAAGCCTTAACGGTATAACGGCAGTGCATTTGGAAGAAATCCGTAACGTTATAATTTTATATTTAGGTATAAAGTCGATTTTGTTGCATTTACACATTTAGCAGTCGATATCGAAATGCTTCAAACCATTAGTTTAACATATTTAAAATAATTAACCTTCTTTAACGTATTGTAGTTGATACAAACCATGGCGGCATAACGACAGTACATTTGGAAGAATTCCGTAATCTTATATTTAGGTATATGTAAAGTCGATTTTCTTGTATATACACATTTAGCAATCGATATCGAAATGCTTCAAATCATTAGTTTTACATTTTCAAGTTATTTATAATAAACCTTTATTAACACACTGAAGTCTACATAAAGCCTTAACGGTATAACTGCAGTGCATTTAGAAGAATTCCGTTATCATATATTAAGGTATAAAATCGATTTTCTTGTAGTTACGTATTTAGCAATCGATATCGAAATGCTTCAAATCATTAGTTTAACATATTTATGTTAATTAACCAACTTTAACGTATTGAAGGTGAAATAAAGCCATGGCGGCATAACGACAGTAATTTGGAAGAATTCCGTAATCTTATATTTAGGTATAAAGTCGATTTTCTTGTATATATGCATTTAGCAATCGATATCGAAATGCTTTAAATCATTAGTTTAACATATCTAAGTTAACAAACCTACTTTAAAGAACTGAAGTTGACATAAAGCCATGGCGGATTAACGGCAGTGCATTTGGAAGAATTCCGTTATCC
>JAPZAG010000771.1:0-52960 GCA_027475135.1 Bactrocera correcta | reverse complement strand
TCTGCAAAAGCCTTAACGGCATAACGTCAGTGCATTTAGAAGAATTACGTAATCTTATATTTAGGTATGAATTCGATTTTCTTGTACATACTCATTTAGCAATCGATATCGAAATGCTTCAAATCATTAGTTTAACATATTTAAGTTAATAATCCCTCTTTTTCATACTGAAGACTACAAAAGCCTTAACGGCATAACGGCAGTGCATTTAGAAGAATTTTATAATCTTATATTTAGGTATAAAGTCGATTTTCTTGTATATACTCATTTAGCTATCGATATCGAAATGCTTCAAATCATTAGTTTTACATTTTCAAGTTATTTATAATAAACCTTCTTTAACGCACTGAAGTCTACATAAAGCCTTAACGGTATAACTGCAGTGCATTTAAAAGAATTCCGTAATCTTATATTTAGGTACAAAGTCGATTTTTTTGTATATACACATTTAGCAAGCGATATCGAAATGTTTCAAATCATTAGTTTAACATATTTAAGTTATTTAACCTTCTGTAACATATTGTAGTTGATATAAAGCCATGGCGGCATAACGGCAGTGCATGTAGAAGAATTCCGTAATCTTATATTCAGGTATAAAGTCGATTTTCTTGTATTTACATTTTTAGCAATTGATATCGAAATGCTTCAAATCATTAGTTTAACATATTTATGTTAATTAACCAACTTTTACGTATTGAAGTTGAAATAAAGCCATGGCGGCAAAACGACGGTAATTTGGAAGAATTCCGTGATCTTATATTTAGGAATAAAGTCGATTTTCTTGTATATTTGCATTTAGAAATCGATATCGAAATGCTTCAAATCATTACTTTAACATATTTAAGTTAACAAACCTACTTTAACGAACTGAAGTTGACATAAAGCCATGGCGGATTAACGGCAGTGCATTTGGAAGAATTCCGTTATCCTATGTTTAGGTATAAAGTCAAATTTCTTGTACTAGCACATTTAGCAATCGATATCGAAATGCTTCAAATCATTAGTTTAACATATTTAAGTTAAATAACCTTCTTTAACCTACGGAAAGTGACATGAAGCCATGGTGGCATAACGGCGGTGCATGTAGAATAATTCCGTAATTTTATATTTAGGTATAAAATCGATTTGTTCTATAAACACATTTAGCAATCGATATCGAAATGCTTGAGATCATTAGTTTAACATATTTAAGTTAATTCACCCTATTTATCTTCCTGAAGTTTACCTAAAGCCTTAACGGCATAACGGCAGCGCATTTAGAAGAATTCCGTAATCTAATATTTAGGTAAAAAGTCGATTTTCTTGTATATACTCACTTAGCAATCGATATCGAAATGCTTCAAATCATTATTTTAACATATATAAGTTAATAAGGCTTCTTGAACGCACTGAAGTTAACATAAAGCCATGGCGGTATAACGGCAGTGTATATAGAAGAATTCCGTAATCATATGTTTAGGTATAAATTCGATTTTGTTGTATTTACACATTTAGCAGTCGATATCGCAATGCTTTAAACCATTAGTTTATCATATTTAAAATAATTAACCTTCTTTTACGTATTGTAGTTGATACAAACCATGGCGGCATAACGACAGTACATTTGGAAGAATTCCGTAATCATATATTTAGGTAGATGTAAAGTCGATTTTCTTGTATATACACATTTAGTAATCGATACCGAAATGCTTCAAATCATTAGTTTAACATATTTAAGTTAATTATTCCCCTCTATCTTACTGAAGTCTACATATAGCCTTAACGGCATAACGGCAGTGCGTTTAGAAGAATTCCGTTATCTTATATTTAGGTATAAATTCGATTTTCTTGTATATACACATTTAGCAAGCGATATCGAAATGTTTCAAATCATTAGTTTAACATATTTAAGTTATTTAACCTTCTGTAACATATTGTAGTTGATATAAAGCCATGGCGGCATAACGGCAGTGCATGTAGAAGAATTCCGTAATCTTATATTCAGGTATAAAGTCGATTTTCTTGTATTTACATTTTTAGCAATTGATATCGAAATGCTTCAAATCATTAGTTTAACATATTTATGTTAATTAACCAACTTTTACGTATTGAAGTTGAAATAAAGCCATGGCGGCAAAACGACGGTAATTTGGAAGAATTCCGTGATCTTATATTTAGGAATAAAGTCGATTTTCTTGTATATTTGCATTTAGAAATCGATATCGAAATGCTTCAAATCATTACTTTAACATATTTAAGTTAACAAACCTACTTTAACGAACTGAAGTTGACATAAAGCCATGGCGGATTAACGGCAGTGCATTTGGAAGAATTCCGTTATCCTATGTTTAGGTATAAAGTCAAATTTCTTGTACTAGCACATTTAGCAATCGATATCGAAATGCTTCAAATCATTAGTTTAACATATTTAAGTTAAATAACCTTCTTTAACCTACGGAAAGTGACATGAAGCCATGGTGGCATAACGGCGGTGCATGTAGAATAATTCCGTAATTTTATATTTAGGTATAAAATCGATTTGTTCTATAAACACATTTAGCAATCGATATCGAAATGCTTGAGATCATTAGTTTAACATATTTAAGTTAATTCACCCTATTTATCTTCCTGAAGTTTACCTAAAGCCTTAACGGCATAACGGCAGCGCATTTAGAAGAATTCCGTAATCTAATATTTAGGTAAAAAGTCGATTTTCTTGTATATACTCACTTAGCAATCGATATCGAAATGCTTCAAATCATTATTTTAACATATATAAGTTAATAAGGCTTCTTGAACGCACTGAAGTTAACATAAAGCCATGGCGGTATAACGGCAGTGTATATAGAAGAATTCCGTAATCATATGTTTAGGTATAAATTCGATTTTGTTGTATTTACACATTTAGCAGTCGATATCGCAATGCTTTAAACCATTAGTTTATCATATTTAAAATAATTAACCTTCTTTTACGTATTGTAGTTGATACAAACCATGGCGGCATAACGACAGTACATTTGGAAGAATTCCGTAATCATATATTTAGGTAGATGTAAAGTCGATTTTCTTGTATATACACATTTAGTAATCGATACCGAAATGCTTCAAATCATTAGTTTAAAATATTAAAGTTAATAAACCTTCTTTAACGCACTGAAGTCTACATAAAGCCTTAACGGGATAACTGCAGTGCATTTAGAAGAACTCCGTAATCTCATATTAAGGTATAAAGTCGATTTTCTTAAATATACATATTTAGCAATCGATATCGAAATGCTTTAAATCATTAGTTTAACATATTTAAGTTATTTAACCTTCTGTAACATATTGTAGTTGATATAAAGCCATGGCGGCATAACGGCAGTGATGTAGAAGAATTCCGTAATCTTATATTCAGGTATAAAGTCGATTTTCTTGTATTTACATTTTTAGCAATTGATATCGAAATGCTTCAAATCATTAGTTTAACATATTTATGTTAATTAACCAACTTTTACGTATTGAAGTTGAAATAAAGCCATGGCGGCAAAACGACGGTAATTTGGAAGAATTCCGTGATCTTATATTTAGGAATAAAGTCGATTTTCTTGTATATTTGCATTTAGAAATCGATATCGAAATGCTTCAAATCATTACTTTAACATATTTAAGTTAACAAACCTACTTTAACGAACTGAAGTTGACATAAAGCCATGGCGGATTAACGGCAGTGCATTTGGAAGAATTCCGTTATCCTATGTTTAGGTATAAAGTCAAATTTCTTGTACTAGCACATTTAGCAATCGATATCGAAATGCTTCAAATCATTAGTTTAACATATTTAAGTTAAATAACCTTCTTTAACCTACGGAAAGTGACATGAAGCCATGGTGGCATAACGGCGGTGCATGTAGAATAATTCCGTAATTTTATATTTAGGTATAAAATCGATTTGTTCTATAAACACATTTAGCAATCGATATCGAAATGCTTGAGATCATTAGTTTAACATATTTAAGTTAATTCACCCTATTTATCTTCCTGAAGTTTACCTAAAGCCTTAACGGCATAACGGCAGCGCATTTAGAAGAATTCCGTAATCTAATATTTAGGTAAAAAGTCGATTTTCTTGTATATACTCACTTAGCAATCGATATCGAAATGCTTCAAATCATTATTTTAACATATATAAGTTAATAAGGCTTCTTGAACGCACTGAAGTTAACATAAAGCCATGGCGGTATAACGGCAGTGTATATAGAAGAATTCCGTAATCATATGTTTAGGTATAAATTCGATTTTGTTGTATTTACACATTTAGCAGTCGATATCGCAATGCTTTAAACCATTAGTTTATCATATTTAAAATAATTAACCTTCTTTTACGTATTGTAGTTGATACAAACCATGGCGGCATAACGACAGTACATTTGGAAGAATTCCGTAATCATATATTTAGGTAGATGTAAAGTCGATTTTCTTGTATATACACATTTAGTAATCGATACCGAAATGCTTCAAATCATTAGTTTAAAATATTAAAGTTAATAAACCTTCTTTAACGCACTGAAGTCTACATAAAGCCTTAACGGGATAACTGCAGTGCATTTAGAAGAACTCCGTAATCTCATATTAAGGTATAAAGTCGATTTTCTTAAATATACATATTTAGCAATCGATATCGAAATGCTTTAAATCATTAGTTTAACATATTTAAGTTAATTAACCATCTTTAACGTATTGAAGGCGAAATAAAGCCATGGCGGCATAAGGACAGTAATTTGGAAGAATTCCGTAATCTTATATTTAGGTATAAAGCCGATTTGCTTGTATATATGCATTTAGAAATCGTTATCGAAATGCTTCAAATCATTAGTTTAACATATTTAAGTTAACAAACCTTCTTTATAGAACTGAAGTTGACATAAAGCCATGGCGGATTAACGGCAGTGCATTTGGAAGAATTCCGTTTTCCTATGTTTAGGTATAAAGTCAAGTTTCTTGTATTTACATATTTAGCAATCGATATCGAAATGCTTCAAATCATTAGTTTAACATATTTAAGTTAATTAACCTTCTTTATCTTACTGAAGATTACATAAAGCCATAACGGCATAACGGCAGTGCATTTGGAAGAATTCCGTAGACTTATATTTAGGCTTAAAGTCGATTTTCTTGTACATACACATTTTGTAATCGATATCGAAATGCTTCAAATAACTGGTTTAACATATTTAAGTTAATAAACCTTCTTCACCTTACTGAAGTTTACATAAAGCCATAACGGCATAACGGCAGTATATTTATATGAATTCCGTTATCTTATATGTAGGTATAAAGTCGATTTTTTTGTACAAACACATTTAGCAATCGATATTGAAATGCTTCAAATCATCAGTTAAACATATTTAAGTTACTTAACCCTCTTTTTCTTACTGAAGTCTGCAAAAGACAATTCCATAATCTTATATTTAGGTATAAAGTCGATTTTCTTGTATATACACATTTAGCAATCGATGCCGATATGCTTCACATCATAAGTTTAACAGATTTAAGTTAATTAATCCTCTTTATCTTACTGAGGTCTACAAAAGCCTTAACGGCATAACGGCAGTGCATTTGGAAGAGTTCCGTAATCTTATATTTAGGTATAAAGTCGATTTCGTTCAATATACACATTTAAAAATCTATATCGAAATGCTTCAAATCATTAGTTTAACATATTTAAGTTAATAAACCTTCTTTAACGCACTGAAGTCTACATAAAGCCTTAACGGTATAACTGCACTGCATTTAGAAGAATTCCGTTATCTTATATTTAGGTATAAATTCGACTTTCTTGTATATACTCATTTAGCAAGCGATATCAAAATGCTTCAAAATATTAGTTTAACTTTTTAAAGTTAATTAACCTTCTTTAACGAATTGAAGTTGACATAAAGCCATGGCGACATAACGACAGTACATTTGGAAGAATTCCGTAATCTTATATTTAGGTATAAAGTCGATTTTCTTGTATATACACATTTAGCAATCGATATCGAAATTCTTCAAATCATTAGTTTAAAATATTAAAGTTAATAAACCTTCTTTAACGCACTGAAGTCTACATAAAGCCTTAACGGGATAACTGCAGTGCATTTAGAAGAACTCCGTAATCTCATATTAAGGTATAAAGGCGATTTTCTTGTATATACATATTTAGCAATCGATATCGAAATGCTTCAAATCATTAGTTTAACATATTTAAGTTAATTAACCATCTTTAACGTATTGAAGGTGAAATAAAGCCATGGCGGCATAACGACAGTAATTTGGAAGAATTCCGTAATCTTATATTTAGGTATAAAGCCGATTTGCTTGTATATACCCATTTAGCAATCGATATCGAGATGCTTCAACTCATTAGTTTAACATATTTAAGTTAATAAACTTCCTTCAAAGAACTGAAGTTGGCATAAAATCATGGCGGCATAACGGCAGTGCATGTAGAAGAATTCCGTTATCTTATATTTAGGTACAAAGTCGATTTTCTTGTATATACACATTTAACAATCGATATCGAAATGCATCAAATCATTAGTTTAACATATTTAAGTTAATTAACCTTCTTTATCTTACTGAAGATTACATAAAGCCATAACGGCATAACGGAAGTGCATTTGGAAGAATTCCGTAGACTTATATTTAGGCTTAAAGTCGATTTTCTTGTACACACACATTTTGCAATCGATATCGAAATGCTTCAAATAACTGGTTTAACATATTTAAGTTAATTAACCTTCTTTATCTTACTGAAGTTTACATAAAGCCATAACGGCATAACGGCAGTATATTTATATGAATTCCGTTATCTTATATTAAGGTATAAAGTCGATTTTTTTGTACAAACACATTTAGCAATCGATATTGAAATGCTTCAAATCATCAGTTAAACATATTTAAGTTACTTAACCCTCTTTTTCTTACTGAAGTCTGCAAAAGACAATTCCATAATCTTATATTTAGGTATAAAGTTGATTTTCTTGTATATACACATTTAGCAATCGATGCCGATATGCTTCACATCATAAGTTTAACAGATTTAAGTTAATTAATCCTTTTTATCTTACTGAAGTCTACAAAAGCCTTAACGGCATAACGGCAGTGCATTTGGAAGAGTTCCGTAATCTTATATTTAGGTATAAAGTCGATTTCGTTCAATATACACATTTAAAAATCTATATCGAAATGCTTCAAATCATTAGTTTAACATATTTAAGTTAATAAACCTTCTTTAACGCACTGAAGTC
This sequence comes from Bactrocera correcta, assembly GCA_027475135.1. Lineage (NCBI taxonomy): Eukaryota > Metazoa > Arthropoda > Insecta > Diptera > Tephritidae > Bactrocera > Bactrocera correcta. Next base: position 45,710 of record JAPZAG010000771.1, on the reverse strand, counting down.
TACATAAAGCCTTAACGGTATAACTGCACTGCATTTAGAAGAATTCCGTTATCTTATATTTAGGTATAAATTCGACTTTCTTGTATATACTCATTTAGCAAGCGATATCAAAATGCTTCAAAATATTAGTTTAACTTTTTTAAGTTAATTAACCTTCTTTAACGAATTGAAGTTGACATAAAGCCATGGCGACATAACGACAGTACATTTGGAAGAATTCCGTAATCTTATATTTAGGTATAAAGTCGATTTTCTTGTATATACACATTTAGCAATCGATATCGAAATGCTTCAAATCATTAGTTTAACATATTTAAGTTAATAAACCTTCTTTAACTCACTGAAGTCTACATAAAGCCTTAACGGCATAACGGCAGTGCATTTAGAAGAATTATGTTATCTTATATTTAGGTATAAATTCGATTTTCTTGTATATACACATTTAGTAATCGATATCGAAATGCTTCAAATCATTAGTTTAACACAATTAAGTTAATAAACCTTCTTTAGCGCACTAAAGTCTACATAAGGCCCTAATGGCATAACGGCAGTGCATTTAGAAGAATTCCATAATGTTATAATTTTATATTTAGGTATAAAGTCGATTTTCTTGTATTTACATATTTAGCAATCGATATCGAAATGCTTCAAACCATTAGCTTATCATATTTAAATAATTAACCTTCTTTACAGAAGCCATAACGGCATAACGGCAGTATATTTGGGTAATTTCCGTAATCTTTTATTTAGGTATAAAATCGATTTTCTTGTATATACACATTTAGCAATCGATATCGAAATGCTTCAGCTCATTAGTTTAACATATTTAAGTTAATAAACCTTCTTTAACTTTCATAACTGCAGTGCACGCAGAAGAATTCCATAATCTTATATTTAGGTATAAAGTCGATTTTCTTGTATATACATATTTAGCTATCGATATCGAAATGCTTCAAATCATTAGTTTAACATATTAAGTTAACAAACATTTTTTAGCTTACTGAAGTCTACATAAAGCCTTAACGGTATAACGGCAGCGCATTTAGAAGAATTCCGTAATGTTATAATTTTATATTTAGGTGTAAATTCGATTTTCTTGTATTTACACATTTAGCAGTCGATATCGAAATGCTTCAAATAACTGGTTTAACATATTTAAGTTAATAAACCTTCTTTAATGAACTGCAGTTTATACAAAGCCATGGCGGCATAACGACAGTACATTTGGAAGAATTCCGTAATTTTATATTTAGGTATAAAGTCGATTTTCTAGTATATACACATTTAGCAATCGATATCGAAATGCTTCAAGTCATTAGTTTAACATATTTAAGTTAATAAACCTTCTTTAACGCACTGAAGTCTACATAAAGCCTTAACGGCATAACGCATGCATTTAGAAGAATTATGTTATCTTATATTTAGGTATAAATTCGATTTTCTTGTATATACACATTTAGTAATCGATATCGAAATGCTTCAAATCATTAGTTTAACACAATTAAGTTAATAAACCTTCTTTAGCGCACTAAAGTCTACATAAGGCCCTAATGCATAACGGCAGTGCATTTAGAAGAATTCCATAATGTTATAATTTTATATTTAGGTATAAAGTCGATTTTCTTGTATTTACATATTTAGCAATCGATATCGAAATGCTTCAAACCATTAGCTTATCATATTTAAATAATTAACCTTCTTTACAGAAGCCATAACGGCATAACGGCAGTATATTTGGGTAATTTCCGTAATCTTTTATTTAGGTATAAAATCGATTTTCTTGTATATACACATTTAGCAATCGATATCGAAATGCTTCAGCTCATTAGTTTAACATATTTAAGTTAATAAACCTTCTTTAACTTTCATAACTGCAGTGCACGCAGAAGAATTCCATAATCTTATATTTAGGTATAAGTCGATTTTCTTGTATATACATATTTAGCTATCGATATCGAAATGCTTCAAATCATTAGTTTAACATATTAAGTTAACAAACATTTTTTAGCTTACTGAAGTCTACATAAAGCCTTAACGGTATAACGGCAGCGCATTTAGAAGAATTCCGTAATGTTATAATTTTATATTTAGGTGTAAATTCGATTTTCTTGTATTTACACATTTAGCAGTCGATATCGAAATGCTTCAAATAACTGGTTTAACATATTTAAGTTAATAAACCTTCTTTAATGAACTGCAGTTTATACAAAGCCATGGCGGCATAACGACAGTACATTTGGAAGAATTCCGTAATTTTATATTTAGGTATAAAGTCGATTTTCTAGTATATACACATTTAGCAATCGATATCGAAATGCTTCAAGTCATTAGTTTAACATATTTAAGTTAATAAACCTTCTTTAACGCACTGAAGTCTACATAAAGCCTTAACGGTATAACAGCATTGAATTTAGAAGAATTCCGTTATCTTATATTTAGGTATAAATTCGACTTTCTTGTATATATTCATTTAGCAAGCCTTAACGGTATAACAGCATTGAATTTAGAAGAATTCCGTTATCTTATATTTAGGTATAAATTCGACTTTCTTGTATATATTCATTTAGCAAGCGATATCAAAATGCTGCAAACCATTAGTTTAACATATTTAAAAAAAAATTAACCTTCTTTAACGTGTTGAAGTTGGTACAAAGCCTTGGCGGCATAATGACAGTACATTTGGAAGAATTCCGTAATCTTTTAGTTAGGTATAAAGTCGATTTTCTTGTATATACACATTTAGCAATCGATATCGAAATGCTTCAAATCATTAGTTTAACATATTTAAGTTATTAAACCTTCTTTAACGCACTGAAGTCTATAAAGTGTTAACGGCATAACGACAGTACATTTGGAAGAATTCCGTAGTCTTATATATAGGTATGAATTCGATTTTCTTGTATATACATATTTGGCAAGCGATATCGAAATGCTTCAAATCATTAGTTTAACATATTTAAGTTAATTAACCTTCTTTAACGTGTTGAAGCTGATATAAAACCATAACGGCAGTGCATTTGGAAGAATTCCGTAATCTTAAATTTAGGTATGTAGTCGAGTTTCTTGGATTTACACATTTAGCAATCGATATCGCAAATCTTCAAATAACTGGTTAAGCATATTTAGGTTAATTAACCTTTTTTAACTTACTGAAGTTTAAATAAAGCCATAACGGCATAACGGCAGTATTGAGTGAATTCCGTAATCATTTATTTAGGTATAAAATCGATTTTCTTGTATATACACATTTAGCAATCGATATCGAAATGCTTCAACTCATTAGTTTAACATATATAAGTTAATAAACCTTCTTTAACAATCTGAATGTGGCATAACGGCAGTGGATGTAAAAGAATTCCGTAATCCTATATTTAGGTATAAAGTCGATTTTCTTGTATTTACACATTTAGCAGTCGATATCGAAATGCTTCAAATCATTTGTTTAACATATTAAATTAATAAACATTTTTTAGCTTACTAAAGTCTACATAATGCCTTAACGGTATAACGGCAGTGCATTTAGAAGAATTCCGTAATGTTATAATTTTATATTTAGGTATAAAGTCGATTTTCTTGTATTTGCACATTTAGCAATATTTAAGTTATTAAACCTTCTTTAACGCACTGAAGTCTGCATAAAGTGTTAACGGCATAACGACAGTACATATGGAAGAATTCCGTAGTCTTATATATAGGTATGAATTCGATTTTCTTGTATATACATATTTGGCAAGCGATATCGAAATGCTTCAAATCATTAGTTTAACATATTTAAGTTAATTAACCTTCTTTAACGTGTTGAAGTTGATATAAAACCATAACGGCAGTGCATTTGGAAGAATTCCGTAATCTTATATTTAGGTATGTAGTCGAGTTTCTTGGATTTACACATTTAGCAATCGATATCGAAAATCTTCAAATAACTGGTTTAGCATATTTAGGTTAATTAACCTTCTTTAACATACTGAAGTTTAAATAAAGCCATAACGGCATAACGGCAGTATATTTGAGTGAATTCCGTAATCTTATAATTAGGTATAAAGTCAATTTTCTTGTATATACACATTTAGCAAGCGATATCGAAATGCTTTAAATCATTAGCATAACATATTTCAGTTAATAAATCTTCTTTAACGCACTGAAGTCTACATAAAGCGTTAACGGCATAACGGCAGTGCATCTAGAAGAATTCCGTTATCTTATATTTAGGTATAAATTCGATTTTCTTGTATATACATATTTGGCAAGCGATATCGAAATGCTTCAAATCATTAGGTTAACATATTTAAGTTAGTTAACCTTCTTTAACGTATTGCAGTTGATATAAAGCCATAACGGCAGTGCATTTCGAAGAATTCCGTAATTTTATATTTAGGTATGGAGTCGATTTTCTTTTATATACACATTTAGATATCCATATCGAAATGCTTGAAATCATTAGTTTAACATATTAAGTTAATAAACATTTTTTAGCTTACTGAAGTCTACATAAAGCCTAACGGCAGTGCATTTAGAAGAATTCCGTAATGTTATAATTTAATATTTAGGTATAAATTCGATGTTATTGTATATACACATTTAGCAAGCGATATCGAAATGCTTCAAATCATTAGTATAACATATTTAAGTTAATTAACCTTCTTTAACATATTGAAGTTGATAAAGAGCCATGGCGGCATAACGACAGTACATTTGGAAGAATTCCGTAGCCTTATATTTAGGTATAAAGTCGCTTTTCTTGTATATATGCATTAAGCAATCGATATCGAAATGCTTCAAATAACTGGTTTAACATATTTAAGTTAATAAACCTTCTTTAACGAACTGAAGTTAATATAAAGCCATAACAGCATAACGGCAGTGCGTTTGGAAGAATTCCGTAGTCTTATATTTAGGCATAAAGTCGATTTTCTTGTACATACACATTTTGCAATCGATATCGATATGATTCAAATAACTGGTTTAGCATATTTAAGTTAATTAACCTTCTTTATCTTACTGAAGTTTACATAAAGCCATAACGGCATAACGGCAGTATATTTATATGAATTCCGTTATCTTATATTTAGGTATAAAGTCGATTTTCTTGTATATATGCATTTAGAAATCGATATCGAAATGCTTCAAAATGTTAGTTTAACATATTTAAGTTAATTAACCCTCTTTTCCATACTGAAGTCTACAAAAGCCTTAACGGCATAACGGCAATGAATGTAGAAGAATTCCGTTATCTTTTATTTAGGTATAAAGTCGATTTTCTTGTATATACATATTTGGCAAGCGATATCGAAATGCTTCAAATCATTAGGTTAACATATTTAAGTTAGTTAACCTTCTTTAACGTATTGCAGTTGATATAAAGCCATAACGGCAGTGCATTTGGAAGAATTCCGTAATCTTATATTTAGGTATGAAGTCGATTTTCTTTTATATACACATTTAGATATCCATATCGAAATGCTTGAAATCATTAGTTTAACATATTATGTTAATAAACATTTTTTAGCTTACTGAAGTCTACATAAAGCCTAACGGCAGTGCATTTAGAAGAATTCCGTAATGTTTAATTTATATTTAGGTATAAATTCGATTTATTTGTATAACACATTTAGCAAGCGATATCGAAATGCTTCAAATCCTTAGTTTAACATATTTAAGTTAATTAACCTTCTTTAACATATTGAAGTTGATAAAGAGCCATGGCGGCATAACGACAGTACATTTGGAAGAATTCCGTAGCCTTATATTTAGGTATAAAGTCGACTTTTCTTGTATATATGCATTAAGCAATCGATATCGAAATGCTTCAAATAACTGGTTTAACATATTTAAGTTAATAAACCTTCTTTAACGAACTGAAGTTAATATAAAGCCATAACGGCATACCGGCAGTGCGTTTGGAAGAATTCCGTAGTCTTATATTTAGGCATAAAGTCGATTTTCTTGTACATACACATTTTGCAATCGATATCGAAATGATTCAAATAACTCGTTTAGCATATTTAAGTTAATTAACCTTCTTTATCTTACAGAAGTTTACATAAAGCCATAACGGCATAACGGCAGTATATTTATATGAATTCCGTTATCTTATATTTAGGTATAAAGTCGATTTTGTTGTACATACACATTAAGCAATCGATATCGAAATGCTTCAAATCATTAGTTTAACATATTTAAGTTACTTAACCCTCTTTTTCTTACTGAAGTCTGCAAAAGCCTTAGCGGTATAACGGCAGTGCCTTTAGAAGAATTCCGTAATGTTATAATTTTATATTTAGGTATAAATTCGATTTTCTTGTATATACACATTTAACAAGCGATATCGAAATGCTTCCAATCATTAGTATGACATATTTAAGTTAATTAACCTTCTTTAACATATTGAAGTTGATAAAGAGCCATGGCGGCATAACGACAGTACATTTGGAAGAATTCCGTAGCCTTATATTTAGGTATAAAGTCGATTTTCTTGTATATATGCATTAAGCAATCGATATCGAAATGCTTCAAATAACTGGTTTAACATATTTAAGTTAATAAACCTTCTTTAACGAACTGAAGTTAATATAAAGCCATAACGGCATAACGGGAGTGCGTTTGGAAGAATTCCGTAGTCTTATATTTAGGCATAAAGTCGATTTTCTTGTACATACACATTCTGCAATCGATATCGAAATGATTCAAATAACTGGTTTAGCATATTTAAGTTAATTAACCTTCTTTATCTTACTGAAGTTTACATAAAGCCATAACGGCATAACGGCAGTATATTTATATGAATTCCGTTATCTTACATTTAGGTATAAAGTCGATTTTGTTGTACATACACATTTAGCAATCGATATCGAAATGCTTCAAATCATTAGTTTGACATATTTTAGTTAACAAACCTTCTTTAACGAACTGAAGTTGACATAAAGCCATGGCGGATTAACGGCAGTGCATTTGGAAGAATTCCGTTATATACTCGATTTTCTTGTATATACTCATTTAGCAATAGATATCGAAATGCTTCAAATCTTTAGTTTAACATGTTTAAGTTAAATTACCTTCTTTAGCCTACAGATGGTGACATGAAGCCATGGCGGCATAACGGCAGTGCATTTAGAAGAATTCCATAATCTTATATTTAGGTATAAAGTCGATTTTCTTGTATATACTCACTTAGCAATAGATATCGAAATGCTTCAAAACATTTGTTTAATATATTTAAGTTAATTAACCCTCTTTTTCATACTGAAGTCTACAAAAGCCTTAACGGCATAACGGCAGTGCATGTAGAAGAATTCCGTTATCTTTTATTCAGGTATAAAGTCGATATTGTTGTACATACACATTAAGCAATCGATATCGAAATGCTTCAAATCATTAGTTTTACATTTTCAAGTTATTTATAATAAACCTTCTTTAACGCACTGAAGGTTATATAAAGCCTTAACGGTATAACTGCAGTGCATTTAGAAGAATTACGTAATCTTATATTTAGGTACAAAGTCGATTTTCTTGTATTTACATATTTAGCAATCGATATCGAAATGCTTCAAATCATTAGTTTAACATATTTTAGTTAAATAACCATCATTAGCGTATTGAAGGTGAAATAAAGCCATGGCGGCATAATGACTGTAATTTGGAAGAATTCCGTAATCTTATATTTAGGTATATGTAAAGTCGATTTTCTTGTATATACACATTTAGCAATCGATATCGAAATGCTTCAAATCATTAGTTTTACATTTTCAAGTTATTTATAATAAACCTTCTTTAACACACTGAAGTCTACATAAAGCCTTAACGGTATAACTGCAGTGCATTTAGAAGAATTCCGTAATCTTATATTAAGGTAAAAAGTCGATTTTCTTGTACTTACATATTTAGCAATCGATATCGAAATGCTTCAAATCATTAGTTTAACATATTTTAGTTAAATAACCATCATTAGCGTATTGAAGGTGAAATAAAGCCATGGCGGCATAATGACTGTAATTTGGAAGAATTCCGTAATCTTATATTTAGGTATAAAGTCGATTTTCTTGTATATTTGCATTTAGAAATCGATATCGAAATGCTTCAAATAATAAGTTTAACATATTTAAGTTAACAGACCTTCTTTAACGAACTGAAGCTGACATAAAGCAATGGCGGATTAACGGATGTGCATTTGGAAGAATTCCGTTATCCTATGTTTAGGTATAAAGTCAAGTTTCTTGGCATAAAATCATGGCGGCATAACGGCAGTGCATGCAGAAGAATTCCGTTATCTTATATTTAGGTATAAAGTCGATTTTCTTGTATATACACATTTAGCTATCGATATCGAAATGCTTCAAATCATTAGTTTAACATATTTAAGTTAATAAACCTTCTTGAATGCACTGAAGTCTACATAAAGCCTTAACGGTATAACTGTAGTGCATTTAGAAGAATTCCGTAATCTTATATTAAGGTATAAAGTCGATTTTCTTGTATTTACATATTTAGCAATCGATATCGAAATGCTTCAAATCATTAGTTTAACATATTTAAGTTAACAGACCTTCTTTAACGAACTGAAGCTGACATAAAGCAATGGCGGATTAACGGCAGTGCATTTGGAAGAATTCCGTTATCCTATGTTTAGGTATAAAGTCAAGTTTCTTGGCATAAAATCATGGCGGCATAACGGCAGTGCATGTAGAAGAATTCCGTTATCTTTTATTTAGGTATAAAGTCGATTTTCTTGTATATACATATTTGGCAAGCGATATCGAAATGCTTCAGATCATTAGGTTAACATATTTAAGTAAGTTAACCTTCTTTGACGTATTGCAGTTTATATAAAGCCATAACGGCAGTGCATTTGGAAGAATTCCGTAATCTTTCATTTAGGTATGAAGTCGATTTTCTTTTATATACACATTTAGATATCCATATCGAAATGCTTGAAATCATTAGTTTAACATATTAAGTTAATAAACATTTTTTAGCTTACTGAAGTCTACATAAAGCCTAACGGCAGTGCATTTAGAAGAATTCCGTAATGTTATAATTTTATATTTAGGTATAAATTCGATTTTCTTGTATATACACATTTAGCAATCGATATCGAAATGCTTCAAATCCTTAGTTTAACATATTTAAGTTAATTAACTTTCTTTAACGTATTGAAGTTAATAAAGAGCCATGGCGGCATAACGACAGTACATTTGGAAGAATTCCGTAGTCTTATATTTAGGTATAAAGTCGATTTTCTTGTATATATGCATTAAGCAATCGATATCGAAATGCTTCAAATAACTGGTTTAACATATTTAAGTTAATAAACCTTCTTTAACGACCTGAAGTTAATATAAAGCCAAAACGGCATACCGGCAGTGCGTTTGGAAGAATTCCGTAGTCTTATATTTAGGCATAAAGTCGATTTTCTTGTACATACACATTTTGCAATCGATATCGAAATGATTCAAATAACTGGTTTAGCATATTTAAGTTAATTAACCTTCTTTATCTTACTGAAGTTTACATAAAGCCATAACGGCATAACGGCAGTATATTTATATGAATTCCGATATCTTATATTTAGGTATAAAATCGATTTTCTTGTATATACACATTTAGCAATCGATATCGAAATGCTTCAGCTCATTAGTTTAACATATTTAAGTTAATAAACCTTCTTTAACTTTCATAACTGCAGTGCACGCAGAAGAATTCCATAATCTTATATTTAGGTATAAAGTCGATTTTCTTGTATATACATATTTAGCTATCGATATCGAAATGCTTCAAATCATTAGTTTAACATATTAAGTTAATAAACATTTTTTAGCTTACTGAAGTCTACATAAAGCCTTAACGGTATAACGGCAGCGCATTTAGAAGAATTCCGTAATGTTATAATTTTATATTTAGGTGTAAATTCGATTTTCTTGTATTTACACATTTAGCAGTCGATATCGAAATGCTTCAAATAACTGGTTTAACATATTTAAGTTAATAAACCTTCTTTAACGAACTGCAGTTTATACAAAGCCATGGCGGCATAACGGCAGTGCATTTGGAAGAATTCCGTAATCTTATATTTAGGTATAAAGTCGATTTTCTTGTATATACACATTTAGCAATCGATATCGAAATGCTTCAAATCATTAGTTTAACATATTTAAGTTAATTAACCTTCTTTAACGTACTGAAGTCTAATAAAGCCATAACGGCATAACGCATTATTTGAAGAATTCCGTAATCTTATATTTAGGTATAAAATCGATTTTCTTGTATATACACATTTAGCAATCGATATCGAAATGCTTCAACTCATTAGTTTAACATATTAAGTTAATAAACCTTCTTTAACTTTCATAACGGCAGTGCATGTAGAAGAATTCCGTAATCTTATATTTAGGTATAAAGTCGATTTTCTTGTATATAAATTTAGCATCGATATCGAAATGCTTCAAATCATTAGTTTAACATATTAAGTTAATAAACATTTTTTAGCTACTGAAGTTAATAAAGCTTAACGGATAACGGCAGCATTTGAAGAATTCCGTAAGTTTTATATTTAGGTAGTAAATTCGATTTTCTTGTATATACAATTTAGCAAGCGATATCGAAATGCTTCAAATAACTGGTTTAACATATTTAAGTTAATAAACCTTCTTTAACGAACTGAAGTTATAAAAGCCATGGCGGCATAACGACAGTACATTTGGAAGAATTCCGAAAGTCTTATATTAGGTATAAAGTCGATTTTCTTGTATATACACATTTAGCAATCGATATCGAAATGCTTCAAATCATTAGTTTAACATATTTAAGTTAATTAACCTTCTTTAACGTACTGAAGTTAATATAGAAACGGCATAACGGCAGTACATTTGGAAGAATTCCGTAGTCTTATATTTAGGTATGAAGTCGATTTTCTTGTATATACACATTTAGCAATCGATATCGAAATGCTTCAAATATTAGTTTAACATATTTAAGTTAATTAACCTTCTTTAACTTACTGAAGTCTAATAAAGCCTAACGGCATAACGGCAGTGCATTTGAAGAATTCCGTAATCTTATATTTAGGTATAAAGTCGATTTTCTTGTATATACACATTTAGCAATCGATATCGAAATGCTTCAAATATTAGGTTAACATATTTAAGTTAATTAACCTTCTTTAACGTACTGAAGTTAATAAAGCCATAACGGCATAACGGCAGTATATGAAGAATTCCGTAATCTTTTATTTAGGTATAAATCGATTTTCTTGTATATACAATTTGGCAACGATATCGAAATGCTTCAGACTATTAGTTTAACCCTTATATCAGTTAATATAACGCTCTTTGAAAATCTAATTGATAAGGATGGATGTAACATAGATTCCTAAAATCTATATTAGGTTAACATTTTTTAGCTTACTGAAGTCTACATAAAGCCTAACGGCAGTGCATTTAGAAGAATTCCGTAATGTTATAATTTATATTTAGGTATAAATTCGATGCCTTATGTATAACGCACATTTAGCAAGCGATATCGAAATGCTTCAAATCACTTAGTTTAACATATTTAAGTTAATTAACCTTCTTTAACGTATTGAAGTTGATAAAGAGCCATGGCGGCATAACGACAGTACATTTGGAAGAATTCCGTAGCCTTATATTTAGGTATAAAGTCGATTTTCTTGTATATATGCATTAAGCAATCGATATCGAAATGCTTCAAATAACTGGTTTAACATATTTAAGTTAATAAACCTTCTTTAACGAACTGAAGTTAATATAAAGATAACGCATAACGGCAGTGCGTTTGGAAGAATTCCGTAGTCTTATATTTAGGCATAAAGTCGATTTTCTTGTACATACACATTTTGCAATCGATATCGAAATGATTCAAATAACTGGTTTAGCATATTTAAGTTAATTAACCTTCTTTATCTTACTGAAGTTTACATAAAGCCATAACGGCATAACGGCAGTATATTTATATGAATTCCGTTATCTTAAAATTTAGGTATAAAGTCGATTTTCTTGTATATACACATTTAGCAATCGATATTAAAATTGTTTTAAAAATATTAGTTTAACATATTTAAGTTAATTAACCTTCTTTACCCAAACTGAAGTCTACAAAACCCGTTAACGGCATAACGGAAAGTGCATGTAGAAGAATTCCGTTATCTTTTATTTAGGTATAAATTCGATTTTCTTGTATATACATATTTGGCAAGCGATATCGAAATGCTTCAAATCATTAGGTTAACATATTTAAGTTAGTTAACCTTCTTTAACGTATTGCAGTTGATATAAAGCCATAACGGCAGTGCATTTGGAAGAATTCCGTAATTTTATATTTAGGTATGGAGTCGATTTTCTTTTATATACACATTTAGATATCCATATCGAAATGCTTGAAATCATTAGTTTAACATTTTAAATGTTAATAAACATTTTTTAGCTTACTGAAGTCTACATAAAGCCTAACGGCAGTGCATTTAGAAGAATTCCGTAATGTTGTAATTTTATATTTAGGTATAAATTCGATTTTCTTGTATACACACATTTAGCAAGCGATATCGAAATGCTTCAAATCCTTAGTTTAACATATTTAAGTTAATTAACCTTCTTTAACGTATTGAAGTTGATAAAGAGCCATGGCGGCATAACGACAGTACATTTGGAAGAATTCCGTAGCCTTATATTTAGGTATAAAGTCGATTTTCTTGTATATATGCATTAAGCAATCGATATCGAAATGCTTAAAATAACTGGTTTAACATATTTAAGTTAATAAACCTTCTTTAACGAACTGAAGTTAATATAAAGCCATAACGGCATACCGGCAGTGCGTTTGGAAGAATTCCGTAGTCTTATATTTAGGCATAAAGTCGATTTTCTTGTACATACACATTTTGCAATCGATATCGAAATGATTCAAATAACTGGTTTAGCATATTTAAGTTAATTAACCTTCTTTATCTTACAGAAGTTTACATAAAGCCATAACGGCATAACGGCAGTATATTTATATGAATTCCGTTATCTTATATTTAGGTATAAAGTCGATTTTTGTTGTACATACACATTAAGCAATCGATATCGAAATGCTTCAAATCATTAGTTTAACATATTTAAGTTACTTAACCCTCTTTTTCTTACTGAAGTCTGCAAAAGCCTTAGCGGTATAACGGCAGTGCCTTTAGAAGAATTCCGTAATGTTATAATTTTATATTTAGGTATAAATTCGATTTTCTTGTATATACACATTTAACAAGCGATATCGAAATGCTTCCAATCATTAGTATGACATATTTAAGTTAATTAACCTTCTTTAACATATTGAAGTTGATAAAGAGCCATGGCGGCATAACGACAGTACATTTGGAAGAATTCCGTAGCCTTATATTTAGGTATAAAGTCGATTTTCTTGTATATATGCATTAAGCAATCGATATCGAAATGCTTCAAAATAACTGGTTTAACATATTTAAGTTAATCAACCTTCTTTAACAAACTGAAGTTAATAAAAAGCCATAACGGCATAACGGCAGTGCGTTTGAAAGAATTCCGTAGTCTTATATTTAGGCAAAAAAGTCGATTTTCTTGTACATACACATTTTGCAATCGTTATCGAAATGATTCAAATAACTGGTTTAGCATATTTAAGTTAATTAACCTTCTTTATCTTACTGAAGTTTACATAAAGCCATAACGGCATAACGGCAGTATATTTATATGAATTCCGTTATCTTATATTTAGGTATAAGGTCGATTTTGTTGTACATACACATTTAGCAATCGATATCGAAATGCTTCAAATCATTAGTTTAACATATTTAAGTTAATTAACCCTCTTTTTCTTACTGAAGTCTGCAAAAGCCAGCGGTATAACGGCAGTGCCTTTAGAAGAATTCCGTAATGTTATAATTTTATATTTAGGTATAAATTCGATTTTCTTGTATATACACATTTAACAAGCGATATCGAAATGCTTCCAATCATTAGTATGACATATTTAAGTTAATTAACCTTCTTTAACATATTGAAGTTGATAAAGAGCCATGGCGGCATAACGACAGTACATTTGGAAGAATTCCGTAGCCTTATATTTAGGTATAAAGTCGATTTTCTTGTATATATGCATTAAGCAATCGATATCGAAATGCTTCAAATAACTGGTTTAACATATTTAAGTTAATCAACCTTCTTTAACAAACTGAAGTTAATAAAAAGCCATAACGGCATAACGACAGTGCGTTTGAAAGAATTCCGTAGTCTTATATTTAGGCATAAAATCGATTTTCTTGTACATACACATTTTGCAATCGTTATCGAAATGATTCAAATAACTGGTTTAGCATATTTAAGTTAATTAACCTTCTTTATCTTACTGAAGTTTACATAAAGCCATAACGGCATAACGGCAGTATATTTATATGAATTCCGTTATCTTATATTTAGGTATAAGGTCGATTTTGTTGTACATACACATTTAGCAATCGATATCGAAATGCTTCAAATCATTAGTTTAACATATTTAAGTTAATTAACCTTCTTTAACGTATTGCAGTTGATATAAAGCCATAACGGCAGTACATTTGGAAGAATTCCGTAATCTTATATTTAGGTATAAGGTCGATTTTCTTTTATATACACATTTAGATATCCATATCGAAATGCTTGAAATCATTAGTTTAACATATTAAGTTAATAAACATTTTTTAGCTTACTAAAGTCTACGTAAAGCCTTAACGGTATAACTGCAGTGCATTTAGAAGAATTCCGTAATCTTATATTAAGGTACAAAGTCGATTTTCTTGTATTTACATATTTAGCAATCGATATCGAAATGCTTCAAATCATTAGTTTAACATATTTAAGTTAATTAACCATCTTAAACGTATTGAAGGTGAAATAAAGCCATGGCGGCATAACGACAGTAATTTCGAAGAATTCGGTAATCTTATATTTAGGTATAAAGTCGATTTTCTTGTATATATGCATTTAGAAATCGATATCGAAATGCTTCAAATCATTAGTTTAACATATTTAAGTTATCAAACCTTCTTTAAAGAACTGAAGTTGACATAAAGCCATGGCGGATTAACGGCAGTGCATTTAGAAGAATTCCGTTATCCTCGGTTTAGGTATAAAGTCAAGTTTCTTGTACTAGCACATTTAGCAATCGATATCGAAATGCTTCAAATCATTAGTTTAACATATTTAAGTTAATAAACCTTCTTTGACGTATTGAAGGTGATACAAAGCCATGGCGGCATAACGACAGTACATTTGGAACAATTCCGTAATCTTATATTTAGGTATAAAGTCGATATTCTTGTATATACACATTTAGTAATCGATATCGAAATGCTTCAAATCATTAGTTTAACATATTTAAGTTAATTATCCTTCTTTTTCTTACTGAAGTTTACATAAAGCCATAACGGTATAACGGCAGTGCATTTGGAAGAATTCCGTAATCTTATATTTAGGAATAAAGTCGATTTTTTGTGTATACACATTTAGCAATCGATATCGAGATGGTTCAACTCATTAGTTTAACATATTTAAGTTAATATACCTTCTTTAATGATCAGAAGTTTGCATATAGCCATGATGGCATAACGGCAGTGCATGTAGAAGAATTCCGTAATCTTATATTTAGGTATAAAGTTGATTTTCTTGTATATACACATTTAGCTGTCGATATCGAAATGCTTCAAATCATTAGTTTAACATATTTAAGTTAATAAACCTTCTTTAATGCACTGAAGTCTACATAAAGCTTTAACGGTATAACTGCAGTGCATTTAGAAGAATTCCGTAATCTCATATTAAGGTATAAAGTCGATTTACTTGTATTTACATATTTAGCAAGCGATATCGAAATGTTTCAAATCATTAGTTTAACATATTTAAGTTAACAAACCTTCTTTAACGAACTGAAGTTGACATAAAGCCATGGCGGATTAACGGCAGTGCATTTGGAAGAATTCCGTTATCCTATGTTTAGGTATAAAGTCAAGTTTCTTGTACATTTAGCAATCGATATCGAAATGCTTCAAATCATTAGTTTAACATATTTAAGTTAAATTACCTTCTTTAACCTACGGAAGTCGACATGAAGCCATGGCGGCATAACGGCATTGCAGTTAGAAGAATTCCATAATCTTATATTTAGGTATAAAGTCGATTTTCTTGTATATACTCATTTAGCAATCGATATCGAAATGCTTCAAAATATTAGTTTAACATATTTAAGTTAATTAACCCTCTTTTTCATACTGAAGTCTACAAAAGCCTTAACGGCATAACGGCAGTGCATGTAGAAGAATTCCGTTATCTTTTATTTAGGTATAAAGTGGATATTGTTGTACATACACATATAGCAATCTATATCGAAATGCCTTAAATCATTAGTTTTACATTTTTAAGTTATTTATAATTAACCTTCTTTAACGCACTGAAGTTTACATAAAGCCTTAACGGTATAACTGCAGCGCATTTAAAAGAATTGCGTAATCTAATATTTAGGTACAAAGTCGATTTTATTGTATTTATACATTTAGCAATCGATATCGAAATGCTTCAAATCATAAGTTTAACATATTTAAGTTAATTATTCCCCTCTATCTTACTGAAGTCTACATAAAGCCTTAAGGGCATAACGACAGTACATTTGGAAGAATTCCGTAATCTTATATTTAGGTATATGTAAAGTCGATTTTCTTGTATATACACATTTAGCAATCGATATCGAAATGCTTCAAATCATTAGTTTTACATTTTCAAGTTATTTATAATAAACCTTCTTTAACACACTGAAGTCTACATAAAGCCTTAACAGTATAACTGCAGTGCATAAAGTCGATTTTCTTGTATATATGCATTTAGAAATCGATATCGAAATGCTTCAAATCATTAGTTTAACATATTTAAGTTATCAAACCTTCTTTAAAGAACTGAAGTTGACATAAAGCCATGGCGGATTAACGGCAGTGCATTTGGAAGAATTCCGTTATCCTATGTTTAGGTATAAAGTCAAGTTTCTTGTACTAGCACATTTAGCAATCGATATCGAAATGCTTCAAATCATTAGTTTAACATATTTAAGTTAATAAACCTTCTTTAACGTATTGAAGGTGATACAAAGCCATGGCGGCATAACGACAGTACATTTGGAACAATTCCGTAATCTTATATTTAGGTATAAAGTCGATTTTCTTGTATATACACATTAAGTAATCGATATCGAAATGCTTCAAATCATTAGTTTAACATATTTAAGTTAATTATCCTTCTTTTTCTTACTGAAGTTTACATAAAGCCATAACGGTATAACGGCAGTGCATTTGGAAGAATTCCGTAATCTTATATTTAGGAATAAAGTCGATTTTTTGTGTATACACATTTAGCAATCGATATCGAGATGGTTCAACTCATTAGTTTAACATATTTAAGTTAATATACCTTCTTTAATGATCAGAAGTTTGCATATAGCCATGATGGCATAACGGCAGTGCATGTAGAAGAATTCCGTAATCTTATATTTAGGTATAAAGTTGATTTTCTTGTATATACACATTTAGCTATCGATATCGAAATGCTTCAAATCATTAGTTTAACATATTTAAGTTAATAAACCTTCTTTAACGCACTGAAGTCTACATAAAGCTTTAACGGTATAACTGCAGTGCATTTAGAAGAATTCCGTAATCTTATATTAAGGTATAAAGTCGATTTTCTTGTATTTACATATTTAGAAATCGATATCGAAATGCTTCAAATCATTAGTTTAACATATTTAAGTTAACAAACCTTCTTTAACGAACTGAAGTTGACATAAAGCCATGGCGGGTTAACGGCAGTGCATTTGGAAGAATTCCGTTATCCTATGTTTAGGTATAAAGTCAAGTTTCTTGTACATTTAGCAATCGATATCGAAATGCTTCAAATCATTAGTTTAACATATTTAAGTTAAATTACCTTCTTTAACCTACCGAAGGTGACATGAAGCCATGGCGGCATAACGGCATTGCAGTTAGAAGAATTCCATAATCTTATATTTAGGTATAAAGTCGATTTTCTTGTATATACTCATTTAGCAATCGATATCGAAATGCTTCAAAATATTAGTTTAACATATTTAAGTTAATTAACCCTCTTTTTCATACTGAAGTCTACAAAAGCCTTAACGGCATAACGGCAGTGCATGTAGAAGAATTCCGTTATCGTTTATTTAGGTATAAAGTGGATATTGTTGTACATACACATATAGCAATCTATATCGAAATGCTTCAAATCATTAGTTTTACATTTTTAAGTTATTTATAATAAACCTTCTTTAACGCACTGAAGTTTACATAAAGCCTTAACGGTATAACTGCAGTGCATTTAAAAGAATTGCGTAATCTAATATTTAGGTACAAAGTCGATTTTATTGTATTTATACATTTAGCATTCGATATCGAAATGCTTCAAATCATAAGTTTAACATATTTAAGTTAATTATTCCCCTCTATCTTACTGAAGTCTACATAAAGCCTTAAGGGCATAACGGCAGTGCATTTAGAAGAATTCCGTTATCTTATATTTAGGCATAAACTCGATTTTCTTGTATATACACATTTAGCAAGCGATATCGAAATGTTTCAAAACATTAGTTTAACATATTTAAGTTAATAAAGCTTCTTTAACGCACTGAAGTTAACATAAAGCCATGGCGGCATAACGGCAGTGCATGTAGAAGAATTCCGTAATCTTATATTCAGGTATAAAGTCGATTTTCTTGTATATACACATTTAGCTATCGATATCGAAATGCTTCAAATCATTAGTTTAACATATTAAGTTAATAAACATTTTTTAGCTTAATGAGGTCTACATAAAGCCTTAACGGTATAACGGCAGTGCATTTAGAAGAAATCCGTAATGTTATAATTTTATATTTAGGTATAAAGTCGATTTTGTTGTATTTACACGTTTAGCAGTCGATATCGAAATGCTTCAAACCATTAGTTTAACATATTTAAAATAATTAACCTTCTTTAACGTATTGTAGTTGATACAAACCATGGCGGCATAACGACAGTACATTTGGAAGAATTCCGTAATCTTATATTTAGGTATATGTATATTCGATTTTCTTGTATATACACATTTAGCAATCGATATCGAAATGCTTCAAATTATTAGTTTTACATTTTCAAGTTATTTAAAATAAACCTTCTTTAACACACTGAAGTCTACATAAAGCCTTAACGGTATAACTGCAGTGCATTAAGAAGAATTGCGTAATCTTATATTAAGGTATAAAGTCGATTTTCTTGTATTTACATTTTTAGCAATTGATATCGAAATGCTTCAAATCATTAGTTTAACATATATATGTTAATTAACCAACTTTTACGTATTGAAGGTGAAATAAAGCCATGGCGGCAAAACGACGGTAATTTGGAAGAATTCCGTGATCTTATATTTAGGAATAAAGTCGATTTTCTTGTATATTTGCATTTAGAAATCGATATCGAAATGCTTCAAATCATTACTTTAACATATTTAAGTTAACAAACCTACTTTAACGAACTGAAGTTGACATAAAGGCATGGCGGATTAACGGCAGTGCATTTGGAAGAATTCCGTAATCTTATATCTAGGTATAAAATCGATTTTCTTGTATATACTCATTTACCAATCGATATCGAAATGCTTCAAAATATTAGTTTAACATATTTAAGTTAATTAACACTCTTTTTCATACTGAAATCTACAAAAGCCTTAACGGCATAACGGCAGTGCATGTAGAAGAATTCCGTTATCTTTTATTTAAGTACAAAGTCGATATTGTTCAATATACACATTTAAAAATCGATATCGAAATGCTTCAAATCATTAGTTTAACATATTTAAGTTAATTAACCTTCTTTATCTTACTGAAGATTACATAAAGCCATAACGGCATAACGGCAGTGCATTTGGAAGAATTCCGTAGACTTATATTTAGGCTTAAAGTTGATTTTCTTGTACATACACATTTTGTAATCGATATCGAAATGCTTCAAATAACTGGTTTAACATATTTAAGTTAATTAACCTTCTTTATCTTACTGAAGTTTACATAAAGCCATAACGCCATAACGGCAGTGCATTTGGAAGAATTCCGTAGACTTATATTTAGGCTTAAAGTCGATTTTTTTGTACATACACATTTAGCAATCGATACCGAAATGCTTCAAATCATTAGTTAAACATATTTAAGTTACTTAACCCTCTTTTTCTTACTGAAGTCTGCAAAAGCCTTAACGGCATAACGTCAGTGCATTTAGAAGAATTACGTAATCTTATATTTAGGTATGAATTCGATTTTCTTGTACATACTCATTTAGCAATCGATATCGAAATGCTTCAAATCATTAGTTTAACATATTTAAGTTAATAATCCCTCTTTTTCATACTGAAGTCTACAAAAGCCTTAACGGCATAACGGCAGTGCATTTAGAAGAATTTTATAATCTTATATTTAGGTATAAAGTCGATTTTCTTGTATATACTCATTTAGCTATCGATATCGAAATGCTTCAAATCATTAGTTTTACATTTTCAAGTTATTTATAATAAACCTTCTTTAACGCACTGAAGTCTACATAAAGCCTTAACGGTATAACTGCAGTGCATTTAAAAGAATTCCGTAATCTTATATTTAGGTACAAAGTCGATTTTTTTGTATTTACATATTTAGCAATCGATATCGAAATGCTTCAAATCATAAGTTTAACATATTTAAGTTAATTATTCCCCTCTATCTTACTGAAGTCTACATATAGCCTTAACGGCATAACGGCAGTGCGTTTAGAAGAATTCCGTTATCTTATATTTAGGTATAAATTCGATTTTCTTGTATATACACATTTAGCAAGCGATATCGAAATGTTTCAAATCATTAGTTTAACATATTTAAGTTATTTAACCTTCTGTAACATATTGTAGTTGATATAAAGCCATGGCGGCATAACGGCAGTGCATGTAGAAGAATTCCGTAATCTTATATTCAGGTATAAAGTCGATTTTCTTGTATTTACATTTTTAGCAATTGATATCGAAATGCTTCAAATCATTAGTTTAACATATTTATGTTAATTAACCAACTTTTACGTATTGAAGTTGAAATAAAGCCATGGCGGCAAAACGACGGTAATTTGGAAGAATTCCGTGATCTTATATTTAGGAATAAAGTCGATTTTCTTGTATATTTGCATTTAGAAATCGATATCGAAATGCTTCAAATCATTACTTTAACATATTTAAGTTAACAAACCTACTTTAACGAACTGAAGTTGACATAAAGCCATGGCGGATTAACGGCAGTGCATTTGGAAGAATTCCGTTATCCTATGTTTAGGTATAAAGTCAAATTTCTTGTACTAGCACATTTAGCAATCGATATCGAAATGCTTCAAATCATTAGTTTAACATATTTAAGTTAAATAACCTTCTTTAACCTACGCAAAGTGACATGAAGCCATGGTGGCATAACGGCGGTGCATGTAGAATAATTCCGTAATTTTATATTTAGGTATAAAATCGATTTGTTCTATAAACACATTTAGCAATCGATATCGAAATGCTTGAGATCATTAGTTTAACATATTTAAGTTAATTCACCCTATTTATCTTCCTGAAGTTTACCTAAAGCCTTAACGGCATAACGGCAGCGCATTTAGAAGAATTCCGTAATCTAATATTTAGGTAAAAAGTCGATTTTCTTGTATATACTCACTTAGCAATCGATATCGAAATGCTTCAAATCATTATTTTAACATATATAAGTTAATAAGGTTTCTTGAACGCACTGAAGTTAACATAAAGCCATGGCGGTATAACGGCAGTGTATATAGAAGAATTCCGTAATCATATGTTTAGGTATAAATTCGATTTTGTTGTATTTACACATTTAGCAGTCGATATCGCAATGCTTTAAACCATTAGTTTATCATATTTAAAATAATTAACCTTCTTTTACGTATTGTAGTTGATACAAACCATGGCGGCATAACGACAGTACATTTGGAAGAATTCCGTAATCATATATTTAGGTAGATGTAAAGTCGATTTTCTTGTATATACACATTTAGTAATCGATACCGAAATGCTTCAAATCATTAGTTTAAAATATTAAAGTTAATAAACCTTCTTTAACGCACTGAAGTCTACATAAAGCCTTAACGGGATAACTGCAGTGCATTTAGAAGAACTCCGTAATCTCATATTAAGGTATAAAGTCGATTTTCTTAAATATACATATTTAGCAATCGATATCGAAATGCTTTAAATCATTAGTTTAACATATTTAAGTTAATTAACCATCTTTAACGTATTGAAGGTGAAATAAAGCCATGGCGGCATAAGGACAGTAATTTGGAAGAATTCCGTAATCTTATATTTAGGTATAAAGCCGATTTGCTTGTATATATGCATTTAGAAATCGTTATCGAAATGCTTCAAATCATTAGTTTAACATATTTAAGTTAACAAACCTTCTTTATAGAACTGAAGTTGACATAAAGCCATGGCGGATTAACGGCAGTGCATTTGGAAGAATTCCTTTTTCCTATGTTTAGGTATAAAGTCAAGTTTCTTGTATTTACATATTTAGCAATCGATATCGAAATGCTTCAAATCATTAGTTTAACATATTTAAGTTAATTAACCTTCTTTATCTTACTGAAGATTACATAAAGCCATAACGGCATAACGGCAGTGCATTTGGAAGAATTCCGTAGACTTATATTTAGGCTTAAAGTCGATTTTCTTGTACATACACATTTTGTAATCGATATCGAAATGCTTCAAATAACTGGTTTAACATATTTAAGTTAATAAACCTTCTTCACCTTACTGAAGTTTACATAAAGCCATAACGGCATAACGGCAGTATATTTATATGAATTCCGTTATCTTATATTTAGGTATAAAGTCGATTTTTTTGTACAAACACATTAAGCAATCGATATTGAAATGCTTCAAATCATCAGTTAAACATATTTAAGTTACTTAACCCTCTTTTTCTTACTGAAGTCTGCAAAAGACAATTCCATAATCTTATATTTAGGTATAAAGTCGATTTTCTTGTATATACACATTTAGCAATCGATGCCGATATGCTTCACATCATAAGTTTAACAGATTTAAGTTAATTAATCCTCTTTATCTTACTGAGGTCTACAAAAGCTTTAACGGCATAACGGCAGTGCATTTGGAAGAGTTCCGTAATCTTATATTTAGGTATAAAGTCGATTTCGTTCAATACACACATTTAAAAATCTATATCGAAATGCTTCAAATCATTAGTTTAACATATTTAAGTTAATAAACCTTCTTTAACGCACTGAAGTCTACATAAAGCCTTAACGGTATAACTGCACTGCATTTAGAAGAATTCCGTTATCTTATATTTAGGTATAAATTCGACTTTCTTGTATATACTCATTTAGCAAGCGATATCAAAATGCTTCAAAATATTAGTTTAACTTTTTAAAGTTAATTAACCTTCTTTAACGAATTGAAGTTGACATAAAGCCATGGCGACATAACGACAGTACATTTGGAAGAATTCCGTAATCTTATATTTAGGTATAAAGTCGATTTTCTTGTATATACACATTTAGCAATCGATATCGAAATTCTTCAAATCGTTAGTTTAAAATATTAAAGTTAATAAACCTTCTTTAACGCACTGAAGTCTACATAAAGCCTTAACGGGATAACTGCAGTGCATTTAGAAGAACTCCGTAATCTCATATTAAGGTATAAAGGCGATTTTCTTGTATATACATATTTAGCAATCGATATCGAAATGCTTCAAATCATTAGTTTAACATATTTAAGTTAATTAACCATCTTTAACGTATTGAAGGTGAAATAAAGCCATGGCGGCATAACGACAGTAATTTGGAAGAATTCCGTAATCTTATATTTAGGTATAAAGCCGATTTGCTTGTATATACCCATTTAGCAATCGATATCGAGATGCTTCAACTCATTAGTTTAACATATTTAAGTTAATAAACTTCCTTCAAAGAACTGAAGTTGGCATAAAATCATGGCGGCATAACGGCAGTGCATGTAGAAGAATTCCGTTATCTTATATTTAGGTACAAAGTCGATTTTCTTGTATATACACATTTAACAATCGATATCGAAATGCATCAAATCATTAGTTTAACATATTTAAGTTAATTAACCTTCTTTATCTTACTGAAGATTACATAAAGCCATAACGGCATAACGGAAGTGCATTTGGAAGAATTCCGTAGACTTATATTTAGGCTTAAAGTCGATTTTCTTGTACACACACATTTTGCAATCGATATCGAAATGCTTCAAATAACTGGTTTAACATATTTAAGTTAATTAACCTTCTTTATCTTACTGAAGTTTACATAAAGCCATAACGGCATAACGGCAGTATATTTATATGAATTCCGTTATCTTATATTAAGGTATAAAGTCGATTTTTTTGTACAAACACATTTAGCAATCGATATTGAAATGCTTCAAATCATCAGTTAAACATATTTAAGTTACTTAACCCTCTTTTTCTTACTGAAGTCTGCAAAAGACAATTCCATAATCTTATATTTAGGTATAAAGTTGATTTTCTTGTATATACACATTTAGCAATCGATGCCGATATGCTTCACATCATAAGTTTAACAGATTTAAGTTAATTAATCCTTTTTATCTTACTGAAGTCTACAAAAGCCTTAACGGCATAACGGCAGTGCATTTGGAAGAGTTCCGTAATCTTATATTTAGGTATAAAGTCGATTTCGTTCAATATACACATTTAAAAATCTATATCGAAATGCTTCAAATCATTAGTTTAACATATTTAAGTTAATAAACCTTCTTTAACGCACTGAAGTCTACATAAAGCCTTAACGGTATAACTGCACTGCATTTAGAAGAATTCCGTTATCTTATATTTAGGTATAAATTCGACTTTCTTGTATATACTCATTTAGCAAGCGATATCAAAATGCTTCAAAATATTAGTTTAACTTTTTTAAGTTAATTAACCTTCTTTAACGAATTGAAGTTGACATAAAGCCATGGCGACATAACGACAGTACATTTGGAAGAATTCCGTAATCTTATATTTAGGTATAAAGTCGATTTTCTTGTATATACACATTTAGCAATCGATATCGAAATGCTTCAAATCATTAGTTTAACATATTTAAGTTAATAAACCTTCTTTAACTCACTGAAGTCTACATAAAGCCTTAACGGCATAACGGCAGTGCATTTAGAAGAATTATGTTATCTTATATTTAGGTATAAATTCGATTTTCTTGGATATACACATTTAGTAATCGATATCGAAATGCTTCAAATCATTAGTTTAACACAATTAAGTTAATAAACCTTCTTTAGCGCACTAAAGTCTACATAAGGCCCTAATGGCATAACGGCAGTGCATTTAGAAGAATTCCATAATGTTATAATTTTATATTTAGGTATAAAGTCGATTTTCTTGTATTTACATATTTAGCAATCGATATCGAAATGCTTCAAACCATTAGCTTATCATATTTAAATAATTAACCTTCTTTACAGAAGCCATAACGGCATAACGGCAGTATATTTGGGTAATTTCCGTAATCTTTTATTTAGGTATAAAATCGATTTTCTTGTATATACACATTTAGCAATCGATATCGAAATGCTTCAGCTCATTAGTTTAACATATTTAAGTTAATAAACCTTCTTTAACTTTCATAACTGCAGTGCACGCAGAAGAATTCCATAATCTTATATTTAGGTATAAAGTCGATTTTCTTGTATATACATATTTAGCTATCGATATCGAAATGCTTCAAATCATTAGTTTAACATATTAAGTTAATAAACATTTTTTAGCTTACTGAAGTCTACATAAAGCCTTAACGGTATAACGGCAGCGCATTTAGAAGAATTCCGTAATGTTATAATTTTATATTTAGGTGTAAATTCGATTTTCTTGTATTTACACATTTAGCAGTCGATATCGAAATGCTTCAAATAACTGGTTTAACATATTTAAGTTAATAAACCTTCTTTAACGAACTGCAGTTTATACAAAGCCATGGCGGCATAACGACAGTACATTTGGAAGAATTCCGTAATCTTATATTTAGGTATAAAGTCGATTTTCTAGTATATACACATTTAGCAATCGATATCGAAATGCTTCAAGTCATTAGTTTAACATATTTAAGTTAATAAACCTTCTTTAACGCACTGAAGTCTACATAAAGCCTTAACGGTATAACAGCATTGAATTTAGAAGAATTCCGTTATCTTATATTTAGGTATAAATTCGACTTTCTTGTATATATTCATTTAGCAAGCCTTAACGGTATAACAGCATTGAATTTAGAAGAATTCCGTTATCTTATATTTAGGTATAAATTCGACTTTCTTGTATATATTCATTTAGCAAGCGATATCAAAATGCTGCAAACCATTAGTTTAACATATTTAAAAAAAAATTAACCTTCTTTAACGTGTTGAAGTTGGTACAAAGCCTTGGCGGCATAATGACAGTACATTTGGAAGAATTCCGTAATCTTTTAGTTAGGTATAAAGTCGATTTTCTTGTATATACACATTTAGCAATCGATATCGAAATGCTTCAAATCATTACTTTAACATATTTAAGTTATTAAACCTTCTTTAACGCACTGAAGTCTACATAAAGTGTTAACGGCATAACGACAGTACATTTGGAAGAATTCCGTAGTCTTATATATAGGTATGAATTCGATTTTCTTGCATATACATATTTGGCAAGCGATATCGAAATGCTTCAAATCATTAGTTTAACATATTTAAGTTAATTAACCTTCTTTAACGTGTTGAAGCTGATATAAAACCATAACGGCAGTGCATTTGGAAGAATTCCGTAATCTTAAATTTAGGTATGTAGTCGAGTTTCTTGGATTTACACATTTAGCAATCGATATCGCAAATCTTCAAATAACTGGTTAAGCATATTTAGGTTAATTAACCTTTTTTAACTTACTGAAGTTTAAATAAAGCCATAACGGCATAACGGCAGTATATTTGAGTGAATTCCGTAATCTTTTATTTAGGTATAAAATCGATTTTCTTGTATATACACATTTAGCAATCGATATCGAAATGCTTCAACTCATTAGTTTAACATATATAAGTTAATAAACCTTCTTTAACAATCTGAATGTGGCATAACGGCAGTGGATGTAAAAGAATTCCGTAATCTTATATTTAGGTATGAAGTCGATTTTCTTGTATATACACATTTAGCAATCGATATCGAAATGCTTCAAATCATTAGTTTAACATTTTTAAGTTAATTAACACTTTTTTAGCTTACTGAAGTCTACATAAAGCCTAACGGCAGTGCATTTAGAAGAATTCCGTAATGTTATAATTTTATATTTAGGTATAAATTCGATTTTCTTGTATATACACATTTAGCAAGCGATATCGAAATGCTTCAAATCATTAGTATACATATTTAAGTTAATTAACCTTCTTTAACATATTGAAGTTGATAAAGAGCCATGGCGGCATAACGACAGTACATTTGGAAGAATTCCGTAGCCTTATATTTAGGTATAAAGTCGATTTTCTTGTATATATGCATTAAGCAATCGATATCGAAATGCTTCAAATAACTGGTTTAACATATTTAAGTTAATAAACCTTCTTTAACGAACTGAAGTTAATATAAAGCCATAACGGCATAACGGCAGTGCGTTTGGAAGAATTCCGTAGTCTTATATTTAGGCATAAAGTCGATTTTCTTGTACATACACATTTGCAATCGATATCGAAATGATTCAAATAACTGGTTTAGCATATTTAAGTTAATTAACCTTCTTTATCTTACTGAAGTTTACATAAAGCCATAACGGCATAACGGCAGTATATTTATATGAATTCCGTTATCTTATATTTAGGTATAAAGTCGATTTTCTTGTATATACACATTTAGAATCGATATCGAAATGCTTCAAATCATTAGTTTAACATATTTAAGTTAATTAACCCTTTTTGCTTACTGAAGTCTACAAAAGCCTTAACGGCATAACGGCAGTGCATTTAGAAGAATTCCGTTTTATAATTTTATATTTAGGTATAAATTCGATTTTCTTGTATATACATATTTGGCAAGCGATATCGAAATGCTTCAAATCATTAGTTAACATATTTAAGTTAGTTAACCTTCTTTAACGTATTGCAGTTGAAAATAAAGCCATAACGGCAGTGCATTTGGAAGAATTCCGAAAGTCTTATATTTAGGTATGAAGTCGATTTTCTTTTATATACACATTTAG
This sequence comes from Bactrocera correcta, assembly GCA_027475135.1. Taxonomy (NCBI): domain Eukaryota; kingdom Metazoa; phylum Arthropoda; class Insecta; order Diptera; family Tephritidae; genus Bactrocera; species Bactrocera correcta. The sequence goes on along the minus strand of JAPZAG010000771.1, from coordinate 17,368 downwards.
AACCCGATATCGAAATGCTTGAAATCATTAGTTTAACATTTTTAAGTTAAAAAACCCTTTTTTTAAAGCTTACTGAAGTCTACATAAAGCCTAACGGCAGTGCATTTGGAAGAATTCCGTAAGTTTTATATTTAGGTATAAATTCGATTTTCTTGTATATACACATTTAGCAACGATATCGAAATGCTTCAAATACTTAGTTTAACATATTTAAGTTAATTAACCTTCTTTAACATACTGAAGTTTAAAAAGCCATGCGGCATAACGGCAGTAATTTGGAAGAATTCCGTACCTTATATTTAGGTATAAAGTCGATTTTCTTGTATATATGCATTAAGCAATCGATATCGAAATGCTTCAAATAACTGGTTTAACATATTTAAGTTAATAAACCTTCTTTAACGAACTGAAGTTAATATAAAGCCATAACGGCATAACGGCAGTGCGTTTGGAAGAATTCCGTAGTCTTATATTTAGGCATAAAGTCGATTTTCTTGTACATACACATTTGCAATCGATATCGAAATGATTCAAATAACTGTTTAGCATATTTAAGTTAATTAACCTTCTTTATCTTACTGAAGTTTACATAAAGCCATAACGGCATAACGGCAGTATATTTATATGAATTCCGTTATCTTATATTTAGGTATAAAGTCGATTTTGTTGTACATACACATTAAGCAATCGATATCGAAATGCTTCAAATAACTGGTTTAACATATTTAAGTTAATAAACCTTCTTTAACGAACTGAAGTTAATATAAAGCCATAACGGCATAACGGCAGTGCGTTTGGAAGAATTCCGTAGTCTTATATTTAGGCATAAAGTCGATTTTCTTGTACATACACATTCTGCAATCGATATCGAAATGATTCAAATAACTGGTTTAGCATATTTAAGTTAATTAACCTTCTTTATCTTACTGAAGTTTACATAAAGCCATAACGGCATAACGGCAGTATATTTATATGAATTCCGTTATCTTACATTTAGGTATAAAGTCGATTTTGTTGTATATACACATTTAGCAATCGATATCGAAATGCTTCAAATCATTAGTTTGACATATTTTAGTTAATAAACCTTCTTTAACGAACTGAAGTTACATAAAGCCATGGCGGATTAACGGCAGTGCATTTGGAAGAATTCCGTTATATACTCGATTTTCTTGTATATACTCATTTAGCAATAGATATCGAAATGCTTCAAATCTTTAGTTTAACATGTTTAAGTTAAATTACCTTCTTTAGCCTACAGATGGTGACATGAAGCCATGGCGGCATAACGGCAGTGCATTTAGAAGAATTCCATAATCTTATATTTAGGTATAAAGTCGATTTTCTTGTATATACTCACTTAGCAATAGATATCGAAATGCTTCAAAACATTTGTTTAATATATTTAAGTTAATTAACCCTCTTTTTCATACTGAAGTCTACAAAAGCCTTAACGGCATAACGGCAGTGCATGTAGAAGAATTCCGTTATCTTTTATTCAGGTATAAAGTCGATATTGTTGTACATACACATTAAGCAATCGATATCGAAATGCTTCAAATCATTAGTTTTACATTTTCAAGTTATTTATAATAAACCTTCTTTAACGCACTGAAGGTTATATAAAGCCTTAACGGTATAACTGCAGTGCATTTAGAAGAATTACGTAATCTTATATTTAGGTACAAAGTCGATTTTCTTGTATTTACATATTTAGCAATCGATATCGAAATGCTTCAAATCATTAGTTTAACATATTTTAGTTAAATAACCATCATTAGCGTATTGAAGGTGAAATAAAGCCATGGCGGCATAATGACTGTAATTTGGAAGAATTCCGTAATCTTATATTTAGGTATATGTAAAGTCGATTTTCTTGTATATACACATTTAGCAATCGATATCGAAATGCTTCAAATCATTAGTTTTACATTTTCAAGTTATTTATAATAAACCTTCTTTAACACACTGAAGTCTACATAAAGCCTTAACGGTATAACTGCAGTGCATTTAGAAGAATTCCGTAATCTTATATTAAGGTAAAAAGTCGATTTTCTTGTATTTACATATTTAGCAATCGATATCGAAATGCTTCAAATCATTAGTTTAACATATTTTAGTTAAATAACCATCATTAGCGTATTGAAGGTGAAATAAAGCCATGGCGGCATAATGACTGTAATTTGGAAGAATTCCGTAATCTTATATTTAGGTATAAAGTCGATTTTCTTGTATATTTGCATTTAGAAATCGATATCGAAATGCTTCAAATAATAAGTTTAACATATTTAAGTTAACAGACCTTCTTTAACGAACTGAAGCTGACATAAAGCAATGGCGGATTAACGGATGTGCATTTGGAAGAATTCCGTTATCCTATGTTTAGGTATAAAGTCAAGTTTCTTGGCATAAAATCATGGCGGCATAACGGCAGTGCATGCAGAAGAATTCCGTTATCTTATATTTAGGTATAAAGTCGATTTTCTTGTATATACACATTTAGCTATCGATATCGAAATGCTTCAAATCATTAGTTTAACATATTTAAGTTAATAAACCTTCTTGAATGCACTGAAGTCTACATAAAGCCTTAACGGTATAACTGCAGTGCATTTAGAAGAATTCCGTAATCTTATATTAAGGTATAAAGTCGATTTTCTTGTATTTACATATTTAGCAATCGATATCGAAATGCTTCAAATCATTAGTTTAACATATTTAAGTTAACAGACCTTCTTTAACGAACTGAAGCTGACATAAAGCAATGGCGGATTAACGGCAGTGCATTTGGAAGAATTCCGTTATCCTATGTTTAGGTATAAAGTCAAGTTTCTTGGCATAAAATCATGGCGGCATAACGGCAGTGCATGTAGAAGAATTCCGTTATCTTTTATTTAGGTATAAAGTCGATTTTCTTGTATATACATATTTGGCAAGCGATATCGAAATGCTTCAGATCATTAGGTTAACATATTTAAGTAAGTTAACCTTCTTTGACGTATTGCAGTTTATATAAAGCCATAACGGCAGTGCATTTGGAAGAATTCCGTAATCTTTCATTTAGGTATGAAGTCGATTTTCTTTTATATACACATTTAGATATCCATATCGAAATGCTTGAAATCATTAGTTTAACATATTAAGTTAATAAACATTTTTTAGCTTACTGAAGTCTACATAAAGCCTAACGGCAGTGCATTTAGAAGAATTCCGTAATGTTATAATTTTATATTTAGGTATAAATTCGATTTTCTTGTATATACACATTTAGCAATCGATATCGAAATGCTTCAAATCCTTAGTTTAACATATTTAAGTTAATTAACCTTCTTTAACGTATTGAAGTTAATAAAGAGCCATGGCGGCATAACGACAGTACATTTGGAAGAATTCCGTAGTCTTATATTTAGGTATAAAGTCGATTTTCTTGTATATATGCATTAAGCAATCGATATCGAAATGCTTCAAATAACTGGTTTAACATATTTAAGTTAATAAACCTTCTTTAACGACCTGAAGTTAATATAAAGCCAAAACGGCATACCGGCAGTGCGTTTGGAAGAATTCCGTAGTCTTATATTTAGGCATAAAGTCGATTTTCTTGTACATACACATTTTGCAATCGATATCGAAATGATTCAAATAACTGGTTTAGCATATTTAAGTTAATTAACCTTCTTTATCTTACTGAAGTTTACATAAAGCCATAACGGCATAACGGCAGTATATTTATATGAATTCCGATATCTTATATTTAGGTATAAAATCGATTTTCTTGTATATACACATTTAGCAATCGATATCGAAATGCTTCAGCTCATTAGTTTAACATATTTAAGTTAATAAACCTTCTTTAACTTTCATAACTGCAGTGCACGCAGAAGAATTCCATAATCTTATATTTAGGTATAAAGTCGATTTTCTTGTATATACATATTTAGCTATCGATATCGAAATGCTTCAAATCATTAGTTTAACATATTAAGTTAATAAACATTTTTTAGCTTACTGAAGTCTACATAAAGCCTTAACGGTATAACGGCAGCGCATTTAGAAGAATTCCGTAATGTTATAATTTTATATTTAGGTGTAAATTCGATTTTCTTGTATTTACACATTTAGCAGTCGATATCGAAATGCTTCAAGTAACTGGTTTAACATATTTAAGTTAATAAACCTTCTTTAACGAACTGCAGTTTATACAAAGCCATGGCGGCATAACGACAGTACATTTGGAAGAATTCCGTAATCTTATATTTAGGTATAAAGTCGATTTTCTAGTATATACACATTTAGCAATCGATATCGAAATGCTTCAAGTCATTAGTTTAACATATTTAAGTTAATAAACCTTCTTTAACGCACTGAAGTCTACATAAAGCCTTAACGGTATAACAGCATTGAATTTAGAAGAATTCCGTTATCTTATATTTAGGTATAAATTCGACTTTCTTGTATATATTCATTTAGCAAGCCTTAACGGTATAACAGCATTGAATTTAGAAGAATTCCGTTATCTTATATTTAGGTATAAATTCGACTTTCTTGTATATATTCATTTAGCAAGCGATATCAAAATGCTGCAAACCATTAGTTTAACATATTTAAAAAAAAATTAACCTTCTTTAACGTGTTGAAGTTGGTACAAAGCCTTGGCGGCATAATGACAGTACATTTGGAAGAATTCCGTAATCTTTTAGTTAGGTATAAAGTCGATTTTCTTGTATATACACATTTAGCAATCGATATCGAAATGCTTCAAATCATTAGTTTAACATATTTAAGTTATTAAACCTTCTTTAACGCACTGAAGTCTACATATAGTGTTAACGGCATAACGACAGTACATTTGGAAGAATTCCGTAGTCTTATATATAGGTATGAATTCGATTTTCTTGTATATACATATTTGGCAAGCGATATCGAAATGCTTCAAATCATTAGTTTAACATATTTAAGTTAATTAACCTTCTTTAACGTGTTGAAGTTGATATAAAACCATAACGGCAGTGCATTTGGAAGAATTCCGTAATCTTATATTTAGGTATGTAGTCGAGTTTCTTGGATTTACACATTTAGCAATCGATATCGAAAATCTTCAAATAACTGGTTTAGCATATTTAGGTTAATTAACCTTCTTTAACATACTGAAGTTTAAATAAAGCCATAACGGCATAACGGCAGTATATTTGAGTGAATTCCGTAATCTTATAATTAGGTATAAAGTCAATTTTCTTGTATATACACATTAAGCAATCGATATTGAAATGCTTTAAATCATTAGCATAACATATTTAAGTTAATAAATCTTCTTTAACGCACTGAAGTCTACATAAAGCGTTAACGGCATAACGGCAGTGCATCTAGAAGAATTCCGTTATCTTATATTTAGGTATAAATTCGATTTTCTTGTATATACATATTTGGCAAGCGATATCGAAATGCTTCAAATCATTAGGTTAACATATTTAAGTTAGTTAACCTTCTTTAACGTATTGCAGTTGATATAAAGCCATAACGGCAGTGCATTTGGAAGAATTCCGTAATTTTATATTTAGGTATGGAGTCGATTTTCTTTTATATACACATTTAGATATCCATATCGAAATGCTTGAAATCATTAGTTTAACATATTAAGTTAATAAACATTTTTTAGCTTACTGAAGTCTACATAAAGCCTAACGGCAGTGCATTTAGAAGAATTCCGTAATGTTATAATTTAATATTTAGGTATAAATTCGATGTTATTGTATATACACATTTAGCAAGCGATATCGAAATGCTTCAAATCATTAGTATAACATATTTAAGTTAATTAACCTTCTTTAACATATTGAAGTTGATAAAGAGCCATGGCGGCATAACGACAGTACATTTGGAAGAATTCCGTAGCCTTATATTTAGGTATAAAGTCGATTTTCTTGTATATATGCATTAAGCAATCGATATCGAAATGCTTCAAATAACTGGTTTAACATATTTAAGTTAATAAACCTTCTTTAACGAACTGAAGTTAATATAAAGCCATAACGGCATAACGGCAGTGCGTTTGGAAGAATTCCGTAGTCTTATATTTAGGCATAAAGTCGATTTTCTTGTACATACACATTTGCAATCGATATCGAAATGATTCAAATAACTGGTTTAGCATATTTAAGTTAATTAACCTTCTTTATCTTACTGAAGTTTACATAAAGCCATAACGGCATAACGGCAGTATATTTATATGAATTCCGTTATCTTATATTTAGGTATAAAGTCGATTTTGTTGTACATACACATTAAGCAATCGATATCGAAATGCTTCAAATCATTAGTTTAACATATTTAAGTTAATAACCTTCTTTACTTACTGAAGTCTACATAAAGCCTAGCGGATAACGGCAGTGCTTTAGAAGAATTCCGTAATGTTTAATTTTATATTTAGGTATAAATTCGATTTTCTTGTATATACACATTTACAAGCGATATCGAAATGCTTCAAATCTTAGTTTACATATTTAAGTTAATTAACCTTCTTTAACTATTGAAGTTGATAAAGAGCCATGGCGGCATAACGACAGTACATTTGGAAGAATTCCGTAGCCTTATATTTAGGTATAAAGTCGATTTTCTTGTATATATGCATTAAGCAATCGATATCGAAATGCTTCAAATAACTGGTTTAACATATTTAAGTTAATAAACCTTCTTTAACGAACTGAAGTTAATATAAAGCCATAACGGCATAACGGCAGTGCGTTTGGAAGAATTCCGTAGTCTTATATTTAGGCATAAAGTCGATTTTCTTGTACATACACATTCTGCAATCGATATCGAAATGATTCAAATAACTGGTTTAGCATATTTAAGTTAATTAACCTTCTTTATCTTACTGAAGTTTACATAAAGCCATAACGGCATAACGGCAGTATATTTATATGAATTCCGTTATCTTACATTTAGGTATAAAGTCGATTTTGTTGTACATACACATTTAGCAATCGATATCGAAATGCTTCAAATCATTAGTTTGACATATTTTAGTTAACAAACCTTCTTTAACGAACTGAAGTTGACATAAAGCCATGGCGGATTAACGGCAGTGCATTTGGAAGAATTCCGTTATATACTCGATTTTCTTGTATATACTCATTTAGCAATAGATATCGAAATGCTTCAAATCTTTAGTTTAACATGTTTAAGTTAAATTACCTTCTTTAGCCTACAGATGGTGACATGAAGCCATGGCGGCATAACGGCAGTGCATTTAGAAGAATTCCATAATCTTATATTTAGGTATAAAGTCGATTTTCTTGTATATACTCACTTAGCAATAGATATCGAAATGCTTCAAAACATTTGTTTAATATATTTAAGTTAATTAACCCTCTTTTTCATACTGAAGTCTACAAAAGCCTTAACGGCATAACGGCAGTGCATGTAGAAGAATTCCGTTATCTTTTATTCAGGTATAAAGTCGATATTGTTGTACATACACATTAAGCAATCGATATCGAAATGCTTCAAATCATTAGTTTTACATTTTCAAGTTATTTATAATAAACCTTCTTTAACGCACTGAAGGTTATATAAAGCCATAACGGTATAACTGCAGTGCATTTAGAAGAATTACGTAATCTTATATTTAGGTACAAAGTCGATTTTCTTGTATTTACATATTTAGCAATCGATATCGAAATGCTTCAAATCATTAGTTTAACATATTTTAGTTAAATAACCATCATTAGCGTATTGAAGGTGAAATAAAGCCATGGCGGCATAATGACTGTAATTTGGAAGAATTCCGTAATCTTATATTTAGGTATATGTAAAGTCGATTTTCTTGTATATACACATTTAGCAATCGATATCGAAATGCTTCAAATCATTAGTTTTACATTTTCAAGTTATTTATAATAAACCTTCTTTAACACACTGAAGTCTACATAAAGCCTTAACGGTATAACTGCAGTGCATTTAGAAGAATTCCGTAATCTTATATTAAGGTAAAAAGTCGATTTTCTTGTATTTACATATTTAGCAATCGATATCGAAATGCTTCAAATCATTAGTTTAACATATTTTAGTTAAATAACCATCATTAGCGTATTGAAGGTGAAATAAAGCCATGGCGGCATAATGACTGTAATTTGGAAGAATTCCGTAATCTTATATTTAGGTATAAAGTCGATTTTCTTGTATATTTGCATTTACAAATCGATATCGAAATGCTTCAAATAATAAGTTTAACATATTTAAGTTAACAGACCTTCTTTAACGAACTGAAGCTGACATAAAGCAATGGCGGATTAACGGATGTGCATTTGGAAGAATTCCGTTATCCTATGTTTAGGTATAAAGTCAAGTTTCTTGGCATAAAATCATGGCGGCATAACGGCAGTGCATGCAGAAGAATTCCGTTATCTTATATTTAGGTATAAAGTCGATTTTCTTGTATATACACATTTAGCTATCGATATCGAAATGCTTCAAATCATTAGTTTAACATATTTAAGTTAATAAACCTTCTTGAATGCACTGAAGTCTACATAAAGCCTTAACGGTATAACTGCAGTGCATTTAGAAGAATTCCGTAATCTTATATTAAGGTATAAAGTCGATTTTCTTGTATTTACATATTTAGCAATCGATATCGAAATGCTTCAAATCATTAGTTTAACATATTTAAGTTAACAGACCTTCTTTAACGAACTGAAGCTGACATAAAGCAATGGCGGATTAACGGCAGTGCATTTGGAAGAATTCCGTTATCCTATGTTTAGGTATAAAGTCAAGTTTCTTGGCATAAAATCATGGCGGCATAACGGCAGTGCATGTAGAAGAATTCCGTTATCTTTTATTTAGGTATAAAGTCGATTTTCTTGTATATACATATTTGGCAAGCGATATCGAAATGCTTCAGATCATTAGGTTAACATATTTAAGTAAGTTAACCTTCTTTGACGTATTGCAGTTTATATAAAGCCATAACGGCAGTGCATTTGGAAGAATTCCGTAATCTTTCATTTAGGTATGAAGTCGATTTTCTTTTATATACACATTTAGATATCCATATCGAAATGCTTGAAATCATTAGTTTAACATATTAAGTTAATAAACATTTTTTAGCTTACTGAAGTCTACATAAAGCCTAACGGCAGTGCATTTAGAAGAATTCCGTAATGTTATAATTTTATATTTAGGTATAAATTCGATTTTCTTGTATATACACATTTAGCAATCGATATCGAAATGCTTCAAATCCTTAGTTTAACATATTTAAGTTAATTAACCTTCTTTAACGTATTGAAGTTAATAAAGAGCCATGGCGGCATAACGACAGTACATTTGGAAGAATTCCGTAGTCTTATATTTAGGTATAAAGTCGATTTTCTTGTATATATGCATTAAGCAATCGATATCGAAATGCTTCAAATAACTGGTTTAACATATTTAAGTTAATAAACCTTCTTTAACGACCTGAAGTTAATATAAAGCCAAAACGGCATACCGGCAGTGCGTTTGGAAGAATTCCGTAGTCTTATATTTAGGCATAAAGTCGATTTTCTTGTACATACACATTTTGCAATCGATATCGAAATGATTCAAATAACTGGTTTAGCATATTTAAGTTAATTAACCTTCTTTATCTTACTGAAGTTTACATAAAGCCATAACGGCATAACGGCAGTATATTTATATGAATTCCGATATCTTATATTTAGGTATAAAATCGATTTTCTTGTATATACACATTTAGCAATCGATATCGAAATGCTTCAGCTCATTAGTTTAACATATTTAAGTTAATAAACCTTCTTTAACTTTCATAACTGCAGTGCACGCAGAAGAATTCCATAATCTTATATTTAGGTATAAAGTCGATTTTCTTGTATATACATATTTAGCTATCGATATCGAAATGCTTCAAATCATTAGTTTAACATATTAAGTTAATAAACATTTTTTAGCTTACTGAAGTCTACATAAAGCCTTAACGGTATAACGGCAGCGCATTTAGAAGAATTCCGTAATGTTATAATTTTATATTTAGGTGTAAATTCGATTTTCTTGTATTTACACATTTAGCAGTCGATATCGAAATGCTTCAAGTAACTGGTTTAACATATTTAAGTTAATAAACCTTCTTTAACGAACTGCAGTTTATACAAAGCCATGGCGGCATAACGACAGTACATTTGGAAGAATTCCGTAATCTTATATTTAGGTATAAAGTCGATTTTCTAGTATATACACATTTAGCAATCGATATCGAAATGCTTCAAGTCATTAGTTTAACATATTTAAGTTAATAAACCTTCTTTAACGCACTGAAGTCTACATAAAGCCTTAACGGTATAACAGCATTGAATTTAGAAGAATTCCGTTATCTTATATTTAGGTATAAATTCGACTTTCTTGTATATATTCATTTAGCAAGCCCTAACGGTATAACAGCATTGAATTTAGAAGAATTCCGTTATCTTATATTTAGGTATAAATTCGACTTTCTTGTATATATTCATTTAGCAAGCGATATCAAAATGCTGCAAACCATTAGTTTAACATATTTAAAAAAAAATTAACCTTCTTTAACGTGTTGAAGTTGGTACAAAGCCTTGGCGGCATAATGACAGTACATTTGGAAGAATTCCGTAATCTTTTAGTTAGGTATAAAGTCGATTTTCTTGTATATACACATTTAGCAATCGATATCGAAATGCTTCAAATCATTAGTTTAACATATTTAAGTTATTAAACCTTCTTTAACGCACTGAAGTCTACATATAGTGTTAACGGCATAACGACAGTACATTTGGAAGAATTCCGTAGTCTTATATATAGGTATGAATTCGATTTTCTTGTATATACATATTTGGCAAGCGATATCGAAATGCTTCAAATCATTAGTTTAACATATTTAAGTTAATTAACCTTCTTTAACGTGTTGAAGTTGATATAAAACCATAACGGCAGTGCATTTGGAAGAATTCCGTAATCTTATATTTAGGTATGTAGTCGAGTTTCTTGGATTTACACATTTAGCAATCGATATCGAAAATCTTCAAATAACTGGTTTAGCATATTTAGGTTAATTAACCTTCTTTAACATACTGAAGTTTAAATAAAGCCATAACGGCATAACGGCAGTATATTTGAGTGAATTCCGTAATCTTATAATTAGGTATAAAGTCAATTTTCTTGTATATACACATTAAGCAATCGATATTGAAATGCTTTAAATCATTAGCATAACATATTTAAGTTAATAAATCTTCTTTAACGCACTGAAGTCTACATAAAGCGTTAACGGCATAACGGCAGTGCATCTAGAAGAATTTCGTTATCTTATATTTAGGTATAAATTCGATTTTCTTGTATATACATATTTGGCAAGCGATATCGAAATGCTTCAAATCATTAGGTTAACATATTTAAGTTAGTTAACCTTCTTTAACGTATTGCAGTTGATATAAAGCCATAACGGCAGTGCATTTGGAAGAATTCCGTAATTTTATATTTAGGTATGGAGTCGATTTTCTTTTATATACACATTTAGATATCCATATCGAAATGCTTGAAATCATTAGTTTAACATATTAAGTTAATAAACATTTTTTAGCTTACTGAAGTCTACATAAAGCCTAACGGCAGTGCATTTAGAAGAATTCCGTAATGTTATAATTTAATATTTAGGTATAAATTCGATGTTATTGTATATACACATTTAGCAAGCGATATCGAAATGCTTCAAATCATTAGTATAACATATTTAAGTTAATTAACCTTCTTTAACATATTGAAGTTGATAAAGAGCCATGGCGGCATAACGACAGTACATTTGGAAGAATTCCGTAGCCTTATATTTAGGTATAAAGTCGCTTTTCTTGTATATATGCATTAAGCAATCGATATCGAAATGCTTCAAATAACTGGTTTAACATATTTAAGTTAATAAACCTTCTTTAACGAACTGAAGTTAATATAAAGCCATAACAGCATAACGGCAGTGCGTTTGGAAGAATTCCGTAGTCTTATATTTAGGCATAAAGTCGATTTTCTTGTACATACACATTTTGCAATCGATATCGATATGATTCAAATAACTGGTTTAGCATATTTAAGTTAATTAACCTTCTTTATCTTACTGAAGTTTACATAAAGCCATAACGGCATAACGGCAGTATATTTATATGAATTCCGTTATCTTATATTTAGGTATAAAGTCGATTTTCTTGTATATATGCATTTAGAAATCGATATCGAAATGCTTCAAAATATTAGTTTAACATATTTAAGTTAATTAACCCTCTTTTCCATACTGAAGTCTACAAAAGCCTTAACGGCATAACGGCAATGAATGTAGAAGAATTCCGTTATCTTTTATTTAGGTATAAAGTCGATTTTCTTGTATATACATATTTGGCAAGCGATATCGAAATGCTTCAAATCATTAGGTTAACATATTTAAGTTAGTTAACCTTCTTTAACGTATTGCAGTTGATATAAAGCCATAACGGCAGTGCATTTGGAAGAATTCCGTAATCTTATATTTAGGTATGAAGTCGATTTTCTTTTATATACACATTTAGATATCCATATCGAAATGCTTGAAATCATTAGTTTAACATATTATGTTAATAAACATTTTTTAGCTTACTGAAGTCTACATAAAGCCTAACGGCAGTGCATTTAGAAGAATTCCGTAATGTTGTAATTTTATATTTAGGTATAAATTCGATTTTCTTGTATACACACATTTAGCAAGCGATATCGAAATGCTTCAAATCCTTAGTTTAACATATTTAAGTTAATTAACCTTCTTTAACGTATTGAAGTTGATAAAGAGCCATGGCGGCATAACGACAGTACATTTGGAAGAATTCCGTAGCCTTATATTTAGGTATAAAGTCGATTTTCTTGTATATATGCATTAAGCAATCGATATCGAAATGCTTCAAATAACTGGTTTAACATATTTAAGTTAATAAACCTTCTTTAACGAACTGAAGTTAATATAAAGCCATAACGGCATACCGGCAGTGCGTTTGGAAGAATTCCGTAGTCTTATATTTAGGCATAAAGTCGATTTTCTTGTACATACACATTTTGCAATCGATATCGAAATGATTCAAATAACTGGTTTAGCATATTTAAGTTAATTAACCTTCTTTATCTTACAGAAGTTTACATAAAGCCATAACGGCATAACGGCAGTATATTTATATGAATTCCGTTATCTTATATTTAGGTATAAAGTCGATTTTGTTGTACATACACATTAAGCAATCGATATCGAAATGCTTCAAATCATTAGTTTAACATATTTAAGTTACTTAACCCTCTTTTTCTTACTGAAGTCTGCAAAAGCCTTAGCGGTATAACGGCAGTGCCTTTAGAAGAATTCCGTAATGTTATAATTTTATATTTAGGTATAAATTCGATTTTCTTGTATATACACATTTAACAAGCGATATCGAAATGCTTCCAATCATTAGTATGACATATTTAAGTTAATTAACCTTCTTTAACATATTGAAGTTGATAAAGAGCCATGGCGGCATAACGACAGTACATTTGGAAGAATTCCGTAGCCTTATATTTAGGTATAAAGTCGATTTTCTTGTATATATGCATTAAGCAATCGATATCGAAATGCTTCAAATAACTGGTTTAACATATTTAAGTTAATAAACCTTCTTTAACGAACTGAAGTTAATATAAAGCCATAACGGCATAACGGCAGTGCGTTTGGAAGAATTCCGTAGTCTTATATTTAGGCATAAAGTCGATTTACTTGTACATACACATTCTGCAATCGATATCGAAATGATTCAAATAACTGGTTTAGCATATTTAAGTTAATTAACCTTCTTTATCTTACTGAAGTTTACATAAAGCCATAATGGCATAACGGCAGTATATTTATATGAATTCCGTTATCTTACATTTAGGTATAAAGTCGATTTTGTTGTACATACACATTTAGCAATCGATATCGAAATGCTTCAAATCATTAGTTTGACATATTTTAGTTAACAAACCTTCTTTAACGAACTGAAGTTGACATAAAGCCATGGCGGATTAACGGCAGTGCATTTGGAAGAATTCCGTTATATACTCGATTTTCTTGTATATACTCATTTAGCAATAGATATCGAAATGCTTCAAATCTTTAGTTTAACATGTTTAAGTTAAATTACCTTCTTTAGCCTACAGATGGTGACATGAAGCCATGGCGGCATAACGGCAGTGCATTTAGAAGAATTCCATAATCTTATATTTAGGTATAAAGTCGATTTTCTTGTATATACTCACTTAGCAATAGATATCGAAATGCTTCAAAACATTTGTTTAATATATTTAAGTTAATTAACCCTCTTTTTCATACTGAAGTCTACAAAAGCCTTAACGGCATAACGGCAGTGCATGTAGAAGAATTCCGTTATCTTTTATTCAGGTATAAAGTCGATATTGTTGTACATACACATTTAGCAATCGATATCGAAATGCTTCAAATCATTAGTTTTACATTTTCAAGTTATTTATAATAAACCTTCTTTAACGCACTGAAGGTTATATAAAGCCTTAACGGTATAACTGCAGTGCATTTAGAAGAATTACGTAATCTTATATTTAGGTACAAAGTCGATTTTCTTGTATTTACATATTTAGCAATCGATATCGAAATGCTTCAAATCATTAGTTTAACATATTTTAGTTAAATAACCATCATTAGCGTATTGAAGGTGAAATAAAGCCATGGCGGCATAATGACTGTAATTTGGAAGAATTCCGTAATCTTATATTTAGGTATATGTAAAGTCGATTTTCTTGTATATACACATTTAGCAATCGATATCGAAATGCTTCAAATCATTAGTTTTACATTTTCAAGTTATTTATAATAAACCTTCTTTAACACACTGAAGTCTACATAAAGCCTTAACGGTATAACTGCAGTGCATTTAGAAGAATTCCGTAATCTTATATTAAGGTAAAAAGTCGATTTTCTTGTATTTACATATTTAGCAATCGATATCGAAATGCTTCAAATCATTAGTTTAACATATTTTAGTTAAATAGCCATCATTAGCGTATTGAAGGTGAAATAAAGCCATGGCGGCATAATGACTGTAATTTGGAAGAATTCCGTAATCTTATATTTAGGTATAAAGTCGATTTTCTTGTATATTTGCATTTAGAAATCGATATCGAAATGCTTCAAATAATAAGTTTAACATATTTAAGTTAACAGACCTTCTTTAACGAACTGAAGCTGACATAAAGCAATGGCGGATTAACGGATGTGCATTTGGAAGAATTCCGTTATCCTATGTTTAGGTATAAAGTCAAGTTTCTTGGCATAAAATCATGGCGGCATAACGGCAGTGCATGCAGAAGAATTCCGTTATCTTATATTTAGGTATAAAGTCGATTTTCTTGTATATACACATTTAGCTATCGATATCGAAATGCTTCAAATCATTAGTTTAACATATTTAAGTTAATAAACCTTCTTGAATGCACTGAAGTCTACATAAAGCCTTAACGGTATAACTGCAGTGCATTTAGAAGAATTCCGTAATCTTATATTAAGGTATAAAGTCGATTTTCTTGTATTTACATATTTAGCAATCGATATCGAAATGCTTCAAATCATTAGTTTAACATATTTAAGTTAACAGACCTTCTTTAACGAACTGAAGCTGACATAAAGCAATGGCGGATTAACGGCAGTGCATTTGGAAGAATTCCGTTATCCTATGTTTAGGTATAAAGTCAAGTTTCTTGGCATAAAATCATGGCGGCATAACGGCAGTGCATGTAGAAGAATTCCGTTATCTTTTATTTAGGTATAAAGTCGATTTTCTTGTATATACATATTTGGCAAGCGATATCGAAATGCTTCAGATCATTAGGTTAACATATTTAAGTTAGTTAACCTTCTTTGACGTATTGCAGTTTATATAAAGCCATAACGGCAGTGCATTTGGAAGAATTCCGTAATCTTTCATTTAGGTATGAAGTCGATTTTCTTTTATATACACATTTAGATATCCATATCGAAATGCTTGAAATCATTAGTTAACATATTAAGTTAATAAACATTTTTTAGCTTACTGAAGTCTACATAAAGCCTAACGGCAGTGCATTTAGAAGAATTCCGTAATGTTATAATTTTATATTTAGGTATAAATTCGATTTTCTTGTATATACACATTTAGCAAGCGATATCGAAATGCTTCAAATCCTTAGTTTAACATATTTAAGTTAATTAACCTTCTTTAACGTATTGAAGTTAATAAAGAGCCATGGCGGCATAACGACAGTACATTTGGAAGAATTCCGTAGTCTTATATTTAGGTATAAAGTCGATTTTCTTGTATATATGCATTAAGCAATCGATATCGAAATGCTTCAAATAACTGGTTTAACATATTTAAGTTAATAAACCTTCTTTAACGACCTGAAGTTAATATAAAGCCAAAACGGCATACCGGCAGTGCGTTTGGAAGAATTCCGTAGTCTTATATTTAGGCATAAAGTCGATTTTCTTGTACATACACATTTTGCAATCGATATCGAAATGATTCAAATAACTGGTTTAGCATATTTAAGTTAATTAACCTTCTTTATCTTACTGAAGTTTACATAAAGCCATAACGGCATAACGGCAGTATATTTATATGAATTCCGATATCTTATATTTAGGTATAAAGTCGATTTTGTTGAACATACACATTTAGCAATCGATATCGAAATGCTTCAAATCATTAGTTTAACATATTTAAGTTACTTAACCCTCTTTTTCTTACTGAAGTCTGCAAAAGCCTTAGCGGTATAACGGCAGTGCATTTAGAAGAATTCCGTAATGTTATAATTTTATATTTAGGTATAAATTCGATTTTCTTGTATATACACATTTAGCAAGCGATATCGAAATGCTTCAAATCATTAGTATGACATATTTAAGTTAATTAACCTTCTTTAACGTATTGAAGTTGATAAAGAGCCATGGCGGCAAAACGACAGTACATTTGGAAGAATTCCGTAGCCTTATATTTAGGTATAAAGTCGATTTTCTTGTATATATATTAAGCAATCGATATCGAAATGCTTCAAATAACTGGTTTAACATATTTAAGTTTATAAACCTTCTTTAACGAACTGAAGTTAATATAAAGCCATAACGGCATAACGGCAGTGCGTTTGGAAGAATTCCGTAGTCTAATAGTTAGGCATAAAGTCGATTTTCTTGTACATACACATTTTGCAATCGATATCGAAATGATTCAAATAACTGGTTTAGCATATTTAAGTTAATTAACCTTCTTTATCTTACTGAAGTTTACATAAAGCCATAACGGCATAACGGCAGTAT